>CAVNYN010277665.1:0-10346 GCA_963692815.1 Nyctanthes arbor-tristis
AGAATGCACAATTTACTGGATATATTGCCAGAACTAGTTGGAAACATATAGAAATCAGTCCAATGATTTAGATGTTTATCTTTGCAATCTTTCAAGGATGATTTACCTTACGTTGAATTCCTTTATAGGTGTTTCTGATTTTCACTATAGGTTTTCAAGATAATAATTTTGTAGAATGAGTGATGGAGGTTTAGTCCTATGAGTGTGTGGTTGAAATTGACTAACAGTTAAAGTTGTGAGTCTCACGAAAAAGAAAACATTATAGATTGAGCAAGTTATAATGAGAATCGAGGAGAAACTAATCCAATTCGTAACTGTTGGTGTTTATACCGATCGATCATAGAAGAAAAATTCTGATTTATTTCGATTAAGCTTCCTTCCTATTAATCTGGAAGTTTTTCTCGGATACAAGGAAATGGTTTAGACACCCTTTAGTTCAAACCTTGGTATAACTTATAATGATTATTTTCATTTTTACTTAGATGATCTATGAAGATCCAGTTGTCAACGTTGATATTGAAAAGCAAACCTTGACAACGAATTCAGGAAATTTGCTCAAGTATGGATCCCTTATTATTGCTACTGGATGTTCAGCCTCCAGGTATTTAGATGGTTTCTCTGCTTCTCATTAGCTATATATCCTTCCTCAAATCTTGGCTACCAAACTTATGGTATTTTTTATTTGCAGTCATGGGAATACTGTGCAATGCAACATCCATACGCTTGTTTTGGTTGTGACACAAACTCAAAACAACTACCATTTAGATGACTATTGTAAAATATAGATAACATCAGTAGTCCTTTCCTTGAAAGCTAACTGTAGTGAGAGAACTGTTTATCATCCCAACTCCACCACATTCTAATATAATTCATAGAGTGACAAGATGATGATAGTAATAGATATATGTAGTCAATGTTATTGTCTCCTGCATGTCCCTAAAACAGTTCTAGTATGTCCTGTCATTCTTTATTACATGTGTTAGCTGACATTTTTGTTCTTGTTTGAAAACAAATGTGAAGTAGTTCTGGATCTTGGGACACTGGAACTGTCATGTTAATGTTTGTAGTGGATTTCTTGGGTGCTAGGCTTCCAATTTTATCTTACACGAAGAAATAGAAATAATTATTTTGTCTTGCCTCCAGATTTCCTGATAACATTGGAGGAAGCTTACCTGGTGTTCATTATATCCGGGACGTTGCAGATGCTGATTCCCTGATAGCTTCATTGGTAATTTCAGTTGATACAAACTCTTCTGAATGGAGTTTATTACTTGTGCTCGATGGTATTGAAGCACACAGCATAATTAACTTCAGATGAGTTGGATTAAAATTTTAAGTTTGTAGTTAACATTAATGTTCCCCTCTTCAGGAGAAAGCGAAAAAAGTTGTTATTGTTGGTGGTGGTTATATTGGCATGGAAGTTGCAGCAGCAACTAGTGGTTGGAAACTTGATACCACTGTAAGCAAGCAGCACCCATTTTCTCTGTTTTCCTAGTGAAAGATTGTGGAATGGTTAATGTTTCTTCTTCAATTTGGAGTCTGGACATGCATTTATTTGATCCATTTAGATTAGGAAATTCTTAATAGCCGAGTTGTCTTTACAGGTGATATTTCCAGAAGATCATCTTATGCCTAGATTGTTTACTCCATCACTTGGCCAAAAGTATGAAAAGCTATACCAAGATAATGGTGTAAAATTTGTCAAGGTCAGTTCTCTCTCTCTCTCTCTCTCTCTCTCTCTCTCTCTCAAAATTTGTCAAGGTCAGCTCTCTCTCTCTCTCTCTCATGTTTGTGTGCATCCCTTCCCCTGCCAAACCCATAAAAGTTAAGACCCAACCACCCCCACCCCACCAAAAAAGGGGTGGGGTGGGTGTTGGGTCAGAGGTTTGAATCCCAAAGAACGAGAGTACTTTTGGCAAAAGAAGTATGATTTTTTCCGGTTAGGCATATAATTGCTGCATGAAGAGGTTTCTGAATTTATCCCATGCTTCCAGGGCACTTCAATAAAGAATTTGGAAGCTGGTTCTGACGGACGGGTATCTGGTGTTAAACTCGAAAATGGATCTACTGTTGAAGCGGACACGGTAATTTAGAAAAAGGCTGTTCATCTTCTAGAATATTTTTTTTGTTCACTCTTTTAAACAAAAAAGCCTTAATGTTAACTATTGCCATACAATTTTAGCGAAGTGTTACATTCAAGGTGGACAGAAAAATAATATATCTTTTATTCTCTGGCGGGCAGGTTGTCATTGGTATTGGCGCAAAACCTGTTGTGGGTCCCTTTGAAAAGATCGGGTTAAATAGCACTGTGGGCGGAATACAGGTTTCTATTCGTTTCTTGTTGGTTTTAATAGGATATCGTAGCGCATGACAGAACTAGAAATCTAAGATTGTTTAAGATATATATGTCTCTTGACTTACTTTTCTGATTGACAGAAGATAACATTTAAATGAAATGCAAAACTGAAAAGATTACTGAGTGGAAAAAGGACTTCTTTGTATCAAAACCTTAGTTGCTGAAATTAGCTACTATAATATTTAAATTTCATTTTGTGTGCTTTTTGGTTGCATTTGGTGCATCAGATTAGACCATACAAGGAAATCAGTATAAAATTAGAGTGGATTGTACTATGGGGCTGATAAGATGGTCGATGAAGGTACAACATAATTCTTCAGTTCTCTTGTAAAAAAAATGTCGAGACATATTAATTTAGACTCAAATAAAATAATACGGTTTAAATGACATTTCTTGAAGTGCAAAACCAAAGAATGCGTCCCACCTTATCCCTTTGTCTTCCTACTTAATGCTATCTACCTAGTATTATCCATCTAATTTAAATGGTTTGGTATGGTATACAAAATGTGACCTTTAACCATAAATGGTGTGATTCACTGAATCCAGAAGAATGAAAAGAAGAGAGTAACTCCTATGTTTGAATTTCAGGTTGATGGCCAGTTCAGAACTAGCATACCTGGAATTTTTGCCATTGGAGATGTTGCGGCGTTCCCCTTAAAGGTGTGTCTTCTTAAAATTAATATAAGTAGTAAGCTTCATTATAACAAAGTCATGATCTTAAGTTGGGTAAAAATGGAACAGATGTATGACCGAATTTCACGGGTTGAGCATGTTGATCATGCTCGACGATCTGCTCAGCATTGTATTAAATCGCTATTGACTGCACATACGGACAAGTGAGTTGGATTCATGTCTAATGATTTTGTTTTCTAAACAAATGATCATTTTGAAACTAAACCTCTTCAAGTTATTTTTGTTAATGATGGGAATCCTGTGTGCAATCCAGCTATGACTATCTTCCATATTTTTACTCAAGAGTTTTTGAGTATGAAGGGAGCCCAAGAAAAGTCTGGTGGCAGTTCTTTGGAGACAACGGTAAGAATTTGTTTTACTTTCTTGGCTCACGAGTCCAAATAATTTATTATTGGTGCAATGGCTTTGGTTTTTGCTTGTGATACTGACATTTCACTTTTGTTTATTAATATTCAGTTGGTGAGACTGTTGAAATTGGAAATTTTGATCCAAAAGTTGCAACTTTCTGGATTGACTCTGGTACTATGCTCTCTCTCTCTCTCTCTCTCTCTCTATATATATATATATTATCCATGTGGGTGCGGTGCTGGTTTGTATTTGGGTTTGGGCGGGAGTGGGAGCAATTGCTTGAGGCTTCCTTGCTGGGCAGGCGCCAGACAGCCTTTTCTTTAACATTTTTTCTAGGTAAGGGTGGGGCTGGAGGGGTGAGGGGTGTGGGAATGAGGCCTTGATTTCTTATATCTGAAAAAGGGAGAGAAACAATGAAATCCTGATTATGCTTTCTCAGGTAAACTAAAGGGAGTTCTTCTTGAAAGTGGAACTACAGAGGTATGTTTCATCACTACTGTCGAAGATGGTAAAATAAATTTGCAAACCATGACTCATACACATAGTGCCGGGATTCAAAGTATTTTCTTACAATGTTGTTGTAGGAATTCCAACAGATTCCTAAACTCGCAAGGAGTCAGCCTTCGGTAGACAAAGCCAAACTTCAGAATGCATCTTCAGTTGAGGAGGCTCTAGAAATTGCTCGAGCTTCATTACAAGTTGGTGCTGCAGCTTAGCTTGTATCCATTGCCAGATTTTTGCATGTTCAAAACCACAGGGCAGTGCTACTTTTTTCTCTTTGGTCTACATTTCACCGCTTCAGCGGAGAACAGGGTGGGGTCAGCTTCTGTACTAAATTCTAATAAGCCTAAGCAGCCTCTGCCTGTAATTTGATAGTGCAGCATTAGTTGGACAAGCACATATTATTGCTTAATAAAGTGCTATTTTGTTACTGTTTTTTTGTTTGTTAATCACAAGTTATCATGGATGAGTAATTTTCAATTACGTCAATATATAGTGGAATAAATTTTTTCAAAACATTCTTATAGGCAGACATTTTATTTGTTATCCAAACACGGTTATGCATGCTTAAATAATCTTTCCAAATTCTGGGTTGTCTTATTAGGCTGCCGTTTTAAATTTATTTATCTATTTAATATTATTATTATTATTTATTATTATTTTTTTTTGGGGTGGGGGGGGGGGTGGGTTGTGTCATGACATTTTGATATAATTTCAGTTAGGTGATTTCATTAGTTCGGCTTTAATAATTTCATCTAACGCAACTTTGCTTGATTGTACTAATTAACTAATTAATTAAATTGATGATGTGGCAATTAGTAGTAAATGACGGCCAACAATTGTTCATGTGCAATACAACTTTTATTAAATATTAAATAGATATATCGATCATCATTTATATTAGTTCTTATGCCTTTCTCAACTAATCGAACTCTAAAATCAATAGCCCAAGTCCATATGAACTCCCTTTTGTCAAAGAAAATAAATCTCTAAGTTTTTAGCATTGATTTAGGAAATTAAGATGCGTTATCACAGAGATTTTAACGTTGATTCAGGAAAATAAAATGCGTATGATAGAGATTTTAGAATAGCGGATTAGGAAATAATCAAAAGTACGGAGAGAATTAACAATTAGAACAGTATATTAGGAAATAAGAATCCTCAGGCACTCGAAAGGGAAAGATGGGAAGAAAGAGAAGGGAATTTGCAGCGAAAATTGGGGGAAAAAACAGGAGATGAGCTAGGAATTTTTCACAAGGCGGTCGGATTTATTTTTTTATTTTTATTTTTTAGAGGTGTGGTAGATCGGAAGAGCGTCTGTAGGGAAAGAGTGTAGGCAATAACTAATAAACACAAATATAATATGAATGTCTTTTTAAAACAAATATATAATGATATGTGCATATTAAGATGTACAGATTCCCACATCAGATTACATAACAAAATAGAAAAATGTTAAGTGTTATAAAAGTGAATATTAGAAATACAATTTTCAAAGAGAATTGAATTGTGTCCCACATCTGGTTGATAGCAAATAACGGCTGAGGGTGTACTTTATAAAATTAAAAGGGAAGATATGTGATTTAAGGCGGATGAAATCCCACATCGGATTAAGAATATCATATTGTCTAATGAAGAGATGTCCATGTAATAACTAATAAACACAAATCTAATATGAGTGTCATTTTAAAACAAATATATATAATAATATGTGCATATTAGGATGTATAGATTCCCACATCGGATCACATAATAAAATAGAAAAATGTTGAGTGTTGTAAAAGTGGATGTTATAAATGTAATTTCTAAAGAGAATTGAATTGTGTCTCACATCTGGTTGATAGCAAAAAACGGCTGAGGATGTACTTTATAAAATTAAAATAGAAGGTATGTGATTTAAGGTGGATGAAATCTCACATCGGATTAAGAATATAATATTATTTGGCTGAGTCTATATAAAAGTGAAAGTTGGAATACATTTAACATAATTTTTATTGGCCTAACTATTGATTTTCAGCCCAATTGCAATTAAAAGTTTTTTCTTATACTAAAAATCAAATGGGCTGTGGCAGGATGCAGTGCGGTCACATTACAAAAGGTACCCCAAAAGACTAACTACGATAGTTACAGTACTTAAATAGGTGGGAAAAATAAAAAAGCAACTTAAGTGCTTTTATGTATATATATATATATATATATATATATAGATTTTTTAAAGACAATCTCTGGTTAACAAAGGGTAAAAGTAGTGGGACCCCATGAAATTGATGATTGAGATCGATTTCTTATGTGATTATATTGGTTTAAAAGTAGTTATAGAGATGGAGAACGAGGCCCTAATAAATCAAAGAATTTTATATCTTTATCAAGCATGTCCCGGGTGAAACACAGTCAGAATTATTTCATATATCTAAAGACATGATGAGATAGCCAATGCAAGGCTAGTGATCAATTCATATTTTCAATGTCTTGACTCTGAATTCCCTAGAATTAGCAATCGATGGTTGCATGATAATGATACTCGAATCAAATGCTGGTAGAAATTCGTATTTTCAGTGTAGTAGGGAAGCTCTGATACAGTGGTTATCTAGGAGGAAAATTGTTTGCCGAAAAGTTAGTTTATTGGTGCTTACATTTCGGCACTTTGAATCCTGTCATCAAAGTGGGCGTCTAACCAGGGGCAGAGCCCATTAAGACCCAGTGCGGTCTATGGACCGCACTGAACCTTGGACTGGCCTGCTAACTTTTAACCTGGACTGCATTGAGATCCAAAACCAAGAAACCCACAAGAACCTAAATATTCTTTTTTCCATGCTCAAATATTTTAACTGGTCTCTTAAACCCAAAAATCAGTTGCGCTGTCCAAGTTTAAGCATTTGGTGAAGCCTTAAATTCATGTATCCAAACATCTTTTATAAAGCAAGCCCTTAACTCCCTTTACTTTATAAGCCAATGTGGGATTAAAGGCTAACTATAGTCTTAAATTCATATATCAAATCCTCTTTTATAAAGCATGATTTAACTCCATTTACTTCATAAGCTAATGTGGAATTACTATTTTTAATTTTTTAATTTATTATTATTTTTTTATAAAACAAAAATTTTGAGTATTGGTTCTGAGATTATAAACTAATGTGAGTAATGGAAAATGGAAATGATAGCTGGGGCAATTTTTTCCTTAAAATTTTCAACCGCACTGAACAAATTTTCTGGCTCCGCCCCTGCGTCTAACTCAGGTAACTTCATAATCATGTTTTGTTAATTTGATGTTCTAATATGCTGCATTTCTTTCATTAGTGTATTTAGGGTAATTTACACCTAACGTCTCTAACATTTCAACAATTAACGGATCACATCTCTAACCTTTGTTTCTCCTTTTGTGGGTTCTCAACCTTGTAACCAATTCCAGTCCAAGTCCTGGCAACAAAAGTCATCCAATTGCACCGTTAACCATCCAATTGTCAAAACAAGTTGAGAGCATTTTTGGCATAACAAAAGAAAACAGACTCCCCATACACGACCTTACGATTAGTTCCATTCTCAAGAAATCAAACAAAGCACACACCCAAAATCGAACACAATCAAAGAGGTGAAAAAACCCATAGCTACTACACCTCTGCTCGAACTCATTTGCTCAGTGATCCGCAAAGTAACAGATAGATCCGAAAAAAATCCATTTTTGCTTCGAAGTAACACAGTGGTTAATTCCGCCTCCTACCCTCGATAGTAAGCTAATAAGGTTGTCGTTATTCCTATTCTACTCAAAAACGTCCAATTTGATTATTCGAAGTTGCATATTCTGGTTCGTATTCAGTTCAATTTCAAGAAATATATAAGTGGTAATTTAAAATGTAGAGGTCGAGAAGTTATTAGGTCATCTCTAACACAAAACTCTATTTTCCCCTTCTTTATCCCTAAAATACATATTTACAATCTCTATTTCTTTTAACCTTCTCCATCCCATAATCTCCAAATTTTAGTAACATCTTTATATTTCTTATTGGGTAATTTACATTTACTGTCCCCAACCTTTTGACTTTTAATAGATTACGTCTTTAACCTTTAAAATCCACATAAAAATAAATGTTAAAAGAAAAAGATGTAAGGGGATCCCCCACCCCATTGCCATTTTCGACACCCCTTTGGCTGCCGGAAATGGCAGCAGTGGGGGCTCTCCCCTTTCATTTGCTGCCATTTCCGGTAGCCCTTTGGCTATCGGAAATTGGAGAGGGGGGAGGGGACTCCCCCCTTTTGCTTGCTGCCGGAATGCAGCAAGCAAGGGGGAAGCCCTCTGTTGTCATTTCCGGCCGCCAAAGGGCTGCTAGCAATGGGGTGGGAGGTCCCCACACATCTTTTTTTTTTTAAATTTATTTTTATTTTTTAAATTAAAATATTCATTTGTTGTATGTTACTGGAATTGCTCTTGGTCAACAGGTTGACTAACACCTAAAGTGGATGGTTTCTGTCCATAGGGACATGGGGGAGGATTTTGGGAAAGGTTAGGGACGTAATCTATTTAAAGTCAAAATGTTGGAGACAGTAGCTATAAATTACCCTTTCTTGTTTAACTTAATTTACAGTAAGTTAAAATATTTTAATGAAATGAACAATTGAGTCACTAATCGAGTAATTAACTCAATTAGCAAGTTTAATTAAACAAGATATTTGATCGATTTTTTGAAATGAAGGCATTTATTTAGACGTATGAATGTAAGTCGTACACCATGTTTAAAAATACAATAGGACTACTCTATTCAATACACTTGAAATAAAAAAAAATATTGCAATCAACAAATGAGAGAATAAGTACTAGATAAATCAAATTACATGAGGAGATAAAAAACTGCGATAAATAAAATATAAGGACTAAAATGAACGAAAAATATAAAACTATGAACATTGAAACATAAAAAAAAGGTTGGGACTACATTGAAATTTATGGAATAACATTTCTGTAAATTGCAAGGTCTCCACATTGGATCTCCAAATCCACAATAAATCCCCAAAGTTGGAGATTTACTGTTGCCATCTCCAAAATTGAGTGTCCATTGGAGTTGCCCTGAGGCTCAAGAAAATGGTGTGCCTCGTTATGGAGATGGGATGGTATGGTTCAGGGCTGTGATGATTGGGAAAGGGGGATTTGGGCGTGTTTATTTGGCTAACTTGAAAAATCCCAAATCAAATTAAAGCTATTTGCCTCTTGTTATCGATGTGAAATCTGCTAAGGTTTTTGTTTCTGGTTCAATTCAGAAGGAAATGGAGGTTCTAAGCAATGTCAAGGGTTGCCCTTATATAATTGGGTGCTTTGGAGAAGAGACAACAATGGGGGAGAACGGTATTATGGTGTACAATTTGCAATTGGAGTATGGCTCAGGCGGAACACTAGCAGATAGGATCAAGAAATCAGGTGGCTATGGATTGTTTGAATCGGATGTTAGGGTATGTGGTAGGTCTATACTTCAAGGGCTAAATCATATTCATCGTAGTGGTTATGTACATCTATATATATATATATATATATATATATATATATATACATATTATTATATGCTATTGAGATTTTGAAATCAGCTTCCCTTCCCTTTTTAATTCCGAAATCTCAGGTTTTTTTTTTAAAAGTTTTCCTTTCCTTTTTATCCAATCGTTCGCTTGCAGCATATTTTTTATCCAACTCCCAACTTTTTTATTTTTATAGTTCTTTTTTCAAGCAATTCCCCCTTTCTATCTAAATTAACTACCCACTATCTATTTTGTTTTCCTTGCAAGAATTTTCTTTTTCTTTTTCCCTCCAACTCTCAACTTTTTATTTTTATAGTTCTTTTTTCAAGTAACTCCTCACTATCTATTTTTTCCTTGCACGAATTTTCTTTTCTACAACAATTTCCTTTTTTATTTCCTTCAAAAAATTCAACTATCTACATATTTTCATTCCCGCTTAGTAATCACTGTTTTTTTTATTGTTTTAAAAATGCTCTTTCCTTACTTAACTTTTAATTTTTCATTTTCATTGCTACAGAAATATTTGGCATTCTCGACTTTTTGAGAACTAACAACTTTGTCATATAAACTGCAATTATTTTCCTAATTTTGTAATGTCAAATTTTTTTTTTTTTTTTTTCGTCCCGAAACCATTTTGGTAACTACAAATATATGTACAATATTGCATTTCCATACACTCCTTATGAATAAGATATTTCTGTTGTTTTATAAGTTTTGAATTAGTGTATATAATTCATACTCAACCGATTTAAATATTGTCTATTATATTTATTTATTTATTTCGTGATGCACATTATAATAGTTAGTTTTCTTTTTCATTTTGTGCAATGCAAATTCTGATAAAAGCAATCAATCACGTCTCAAATTAATACATGGTACGAATTATTAATCTACACAGTGATGCTAATATATATATATATATATATATATATATATATATATATATAAA
>CAVNYN010277667.1:0-14746 GCA_963692815.1 Nyctanthes arbor-tristis
TACATCTTGCTTCTGTTACATGTGTTAATTACAACCAAGATTTATGGTTTCTTGCTTTTGTTACATGTGCTAATTACAAGCAAGATTTATGGTTATCGGCTTCATTTTTTTGTTCATCTATAGTTTACGTATAGTTGTAGGTTGTAACATGTGGTTCTAAACAATTTCTCATTTCAATTGGAACGTCTATAATGTTTTAGCAATATCAACGGCACGTACATGCTCAACAATAAACCATAGCCTTTGTGCCTATTGTTGATATAGCAATATATTTCACAGCGCTGTTCTTCCGACCTATAGCAGTGACCCTTATTGAGACGACAAGATCAGTCGCTGAAAACTAAGAGGATGGCCTATCGGCTCGGCCTACTGCAATGACATCGTCGCCACGACAAAGCGCCTAACCTATTGGGGCGACAAAGTCGCTTCAATTGAGCAACTAGTGCGGTCCAGTTGCGGCGTGGACTTAGCAACGACATTGTTGCTGCAGTAAACTTACAGCCGCAATGGCGTCTACTACAGCGACTTATGTCACCCCAATATGACTGATATCTTGTAGATACATTAGAACAAAATAATTTTTTTAACAAAAAAATAATTTAATTTACTTAACAAGCAAATAAATTCTCAAAATGTCAAAAAGAACATGTTTTCCAGTTTTAGGTTTCTTTCCAAAATGACAAAGTAAATGCATTTTTAAAAATCTGAAAACAAGCACTCAAAATAAAAAATTGAAAATGAATTGAAAACTCAAAAATAGAAAACTGAATCACGAAAAGAACGCAGTCTTAGAGTTTGTGTTTATTTTCAAAATGATTCAAAAAAATTTGCTTTCTTGACGTTAAAATTTAGCTAACAAATGCTATAAATATAAGATTAAAAATGGTATTAAAAAAGTATTTTTTTAAGAGAAATATTTAAATAAGTATTTTTATTTATACAAAAAAGGGTTATGGGGAATTGGGGCAGGGGAATATGCGGTTTCATTTCCTTTTACCTAATAAATATATTGGCATTAATTAATAAAATAAAATGCTGAATGGAAGTTGGTTTTAGTTGTGGTGTATATTAGAATAATATACTTATTTAAGTGATAAATCTTAATATAAAAGAAGCGTCAATTAATTTATTTTAATAAATTTTTCCAAAACAAGAAAAAATAATTATTAATAAATGAATGGAGTTAACTTCACATTAAAAAATAGAGGGGAATGAATGGAAGGGTAAATGGATAGAGAAAAAAGCTTTACAAAAAAATTGGCATTACGTTTAAATTGTCAAATGAAAAATTGGTGATAATTTTGGAGTTGGAATACTATGGTTGGATATCTTAATATATACAAAAAGAACTGCTAACTAATGTATTTTAATAAGTTCATCAAAAAAGAAAATGAATTGAGTTACGTTAGTATTAAAATTAGCTAAAATGCGAAAAATGTAGAATGAAAATGGTATTCAAAATCAACATTCAATTTTTTTCCTTGGTATTAATAAGTTGTTGAATGAAAATTGGCATTAATTATGACATTTTATAGTATAGTTAAGTGCAAAATCTTAATATAAAAGTTGTATAATTAACTTATTCTAATAAATTTTATGTGAAAAAACAAAAAAGAGATTAACAAATGAATGAAGTTAACTTGGTTGTAAAATTAGTTAACAAATATTCGAATGTGCAAAACTTGGGTAGAAATGACACTAAGGATAATAAGAGTTATAACTAAAAGATTATAAATTTGAGGCTCTAAAATTTCACAACTCTTCTCCACATATGTGCACCAGGAGCATGCATTCATCCATACTACCAAATGCTGTTACTATAATATTATTTTTAACAAACGATAAAAACATAAATATGCTATCTTACATAATAAAGCAAAACATATCTCTGGTTTGTCAAAGCCTATTACAAGATTGCAAGTACTCGCAAGCTCCGAGCTTCGAAACAAACATCCTTTTCCAACTATCATTCAAAAAGTCATACGTTCAAAATGGACCTCGACAGTTGGTGATGCACGCCGAAATTTGTTCAACTCTTCCAAAGACTTTACTGGATAATCATTAAGCCAAGATGCCCAAGAAATAACCATTCTCTTTAGCGTAAGTGATTTCTCTAATACGAGTTTAATTAATGCCATCTCATGAGGTATCCCAGTAAAATCTTCCACTGTTACTCCTTGAAGTCGATTTAGGAAGATATTTGAGTAGTCTTGCTCTTCTGGAAAGTCCCAATCATAACGGCCATTCAGGTACATAAACAAGGGCCATAGCTAGCAAACAATATGACAAAACAACTTAGTTTATATACATTTCAGATTCAGTATAGGAGGCGGAAGAGAAACATACTTTAGCCACGCTGAATTTCAGTTCCTCCAGGTTGGGGCACTTTTTGATGATGTCAAGAACATTGGAATAGTGTTCCTTTGAATCTAGTATTGGATATGATAACTCCAGAGACTTAAGGTTGTTTAAAGTGCCTGTAACCGTGTGGTGATGGATTTTTTCTGCAACAGACTTGAAAGAAGATGGCAAAGCATAATCAAATAGTCAAATATATGTAGCTAGCTGGTTGAATAAAAGAACGATTCATGCTAACAAAGATTCCTTACCTCTGCAAATTCATGGTCTAAGCTCAGTTCCTGGAGTGCAGGCAAAGATTATAAAAGTTGAACCACATTACAAATTCCATCGCCAACACCTCCTTGAGAATTAGCTAATGACAATGATGTAAGAAGTGGGGATGTATTAAAATAAATAGATGCTGTGGTACAGGACAAGTCAAAGAGTTTTAGCTTAGGAGCATCAATGTCCAGGCACTCAAATTCTTCTGGGAAGTACAAGTACAGTTGCTCCAGCAACGGGCAGCTATGTATCAAATTTTCTAGTTCTTCTGGACCCATGGCGACTTCTTCCAATTGCAGTCTAACAAGTTTATTAAATCCTTTGAAGCTTGGTGGTGGACTGATCACACAACTACAAAGACTCAAATGTTTCAATTGAGAGCACAAAAATAATGATGAAGGCAATTTGTATGTGTCTTTCCCTGACATCAATGACAAGGTGAATTCTTCAACCCCTTTCTTCCTTAAGATATTGATCAAGTGGTCAATCTCATAACAATTGCAGAGTTTTGAAGAATCGAGTGTAAATTTAGTTATGAGTCCTTGGTGATGTAAAAGAACCTGGTAAAGGATCTGTACAAACTTCAATCTAGCCAATTCTTCGTTTCTGACAGACCTTGGCCACAATATATTATCAAATCTCAGGTGTGGCAAGCTGAGCCATTTATGCCTCCATTCTTTTGCCAAGATACTTGTCTTGGCAGCATCACGTAATTCCAGACGCGTGAGAATGTTATCGGTTATGTTGTCAGGAACGACGCTCTTCCGATCTTGTGGAGATGGGGAAATATCCATTGTGCAATGTTACTAACTTCCTGGCACTGACAATTTACTAGTCACGATTTTGGCGAATCAGATAGCATTAATCCAACCAATATAGCTAATAATTAGAACATCAGATTATGTTTAACAAAACCAACTTCAAATTTCAGTGAACACAGACCAGGACAACTACGAATAATTGATAACTCTGTCTTAACTTTCTAATTTCAACAGAACTTTCATGAAAAAGAAAGAGGAAAACTTGTTGCCGTGGAGTTTGAAATCATATTTCGTGCCAAGTGCTAGCCCCCACTTCTTCCCCAGCCCACAAATATCACAACACAGAAACAAAGTAACAGGGAATAAAGGGAGAAATTTTCTAAGGAGATAGATAAGGCTCTTTGTAAAAAAGTCTTACCTGATGTGACATGAATCTAATAAAAGCAGTATTGCTGTGTGGGGTTATTTTTATTATATTCACATCAAATAAGCGGTAAGCATGACATGGTAAAAATTATACAATAAAAAGGAGAAATTGATGAAGGACTAAAGTAACTTCTTCTCTACAGCTCAGATTCTCAGAAAGAGAAATTTTTACTCTCTGAATAATATTTAACACCCATATCCTCTTAACCGTCAATGATATATATGAAATATGCGTCTACTGGAGAGGCAAAAGTGAAGGGAGCATTATCCATACCGGCAATTGTGTGGGGAAGTAGCCAAATCGCCGTTCCGGAAGGGGATTTTGGGAGCCGCAGTTGAGAGAGGGAGATGCATTCCTCGGGAGAAGTGCCATCTCGCAGTACACATTACCTTCCCGCCAAAATTTTGGGAGAAAGAAAGGAGCCCAACCAAACACGACTTCCAGTTTGTCGACGGGGCCCAGCATCCTCCATTCTAATGGGCAAAGTGATAAAATATTTAAATAAAAAATAAAATATTTTTATATTCTTTTTTCATCTAAAAAGAATAATCTCCAAAGGGTTTTTTAAATTAACGTTGAAGAATAGAAAGTGGAGTTTGGCTCTCCAAATTTAAAAAGTCAAATCCAATTTTTATAATTTAACAACTAGAAATTTAAATACATATTTATTGGTTAAAAAAAATTATTACAATTGATTTTATTCGCTATTAACATATGAAAATATAAAAAATATAAGGGAAAATATATTCCCAAACACACTTTTTACTAAATACACCACATTTTATTTGTATTAAAGATCTTTAACTTTATTCTTTATGACATTATGCCCTCTTAATATCTTTTGTTTCATCATTTCGCGAAATAACTCATTAATTAGATCTTGTTTTTAATAATAACTTTCAGTCAAAAAATTTTGATAATATGTACTTTAAAATCATGAGAAAACATATTTTTTTGTTTTTATATTTTTCACTATTTTACTTTTTAAAAATATTTAGTGTTTCTTTTAACGAAATTTTTATAAAATAAACATCACTTTATACAAGATGCAGTAAATATTAAAGAATTACATATAAAACTATGACATAAAAAATTTAAGGGCCTAAATGAAAATTTGTGAAGTCGTTGTTAAATATAAAATTGACGTGTGGTGTGGTTAGTAAAATTTATAGTGTAAATATAAGCACCCAAAACATAAATATTAATCATGAGGAGTTATAACTAATAATTGTATAAAGTAAAAACTAACCGTCACATTTGTGAATTCACATTCTTGATTCTCAAATGTCAAACTCACTTGTATAGTTTACCTTTTGTTAAATTTACTGTAAGTTCTCCAACTTCCGATCTCGACCGCACTTAAGAATACGTTGTTCAAAATTGCATCTCATCCATTTGTCCTAATAAATTCTATTACTTTTGCCCTGTGTTTAGTTTTGAATGCATTGCACCAGAGGCGGACTTAGGGGTGGAGTTAAGAGGAGTAAAGAAAGAAAAGACAAGAGATCGGAGGCGAAGCCTACATAGGACTAGTGTGGTCTACGATGGTGGACCGGTGGACCGCACTGGAATTTTTCACTACCCGTTAAAAATATAGTCTGATTGTATTGGATCTCAATTGGCTGCCCTTGCAACATGCTGAAATCCTAACATCCGAGGAAGAAAAAGAAGAATTGCAGAGGTAGCTAAGAGAATGAGATTTCAAAATCCTAAGGGGTCATTCTGTTTGTGTTTCTTTTTTCTATTTTCACTCTGAAAAATGTTTTCTATTTTCTGATTTCATTATCTGTTTTCTGATTTGCTGAAAATGCATTCTGTTTGTATTATTTGAAAACTAATTTTGAGAAAACACGTTTTGTTTGACATTTTCTGAAAAAAAAGTTTGTTCACAAAACATACTATGGAAATATAGCTCTACATATATTTCCATAATGATATATAACCAATTACTTATGCCACATTCTATTTCAAATTCAAACATATCGAACAAAATATCATACTCCCGTTACATACAAATAAGCTATAAATTTCTAACCTGACCAATAGATATACTTGAAATATATGATTTTTAATTACGTTTCCCAACATCCAAGAAATATAATTAGAAGTTGTCTCGTAATTAAGACATATAAATAGCAATAATTCTACTTAAAATAGTAACACATAAAGAAAACTATTATTTCACCTACCTAGCACTTTTATACATCATATTGTATCAAAAGGGTTACAATCAAATAAATAAAAAAAGATGCTCTCAATAAAAAAATAAGAAAAAAAATTCTCACAACTACAAACATAATTGTAGACATTGAACAAATTACAACATGTTTATTTCATATAGATAGAAATTATACCACGTTTAAACACTACCAAACAAATTTTTTTTTTTTTTTAACAACATGTTTACTTCATATAGATAGAAATTAAGAATACAACCAACGGGAGGGGATTTTCAACCCTCCCCAACCAAAAAACAAGCCAACCAAAATGGGCAAACATAGGAAGAACAAGAAAGAAAAACAGAAGAAAAAAAACTGGGAGGCCAACACACAATAAAGGCAAACCAGTGACCAAACCAAAGCCAGCAATTTGAGCAATCCGATCCCCAATGGAATAACACATCAACCTGTGCACTCCAATCCCCAATGGAATAAACCACTCCACTTATCACCAATTTGGCAAAGACTGGGTTTGTTTTAAAAGCTTCCTCATATGCGCTCCAGTTGTGTTGTGGTGCATATCTCAATATTTCATAGAGAGTCCGTCCCTAAATAAACAAACACAATGAAAGCAGTCATATTAGTTAGGCACATCTAAGAATAATAAAATAGTTTCCAACAAAGGCATATCCAAATTGTCGCCAATCAGAGGAACAAAGCATAAATAGAATAGAAAAGAGGAGAAAACAAGTTTGCTTGGTGTTGGCAAGAAGATAACAATATCCGTACATCCAAATCACCAGAAAACATGAAGACAATACTTTCACATTGTCCAAACATATGCTTGTATAGAGAAATTCTTATATCCATATTTTACAAGTAAAATATATTTATTGATGTCATAACTTAGGCATTACCTTTATCTAAGAGAAAGCAAATTTCATAACTCAACTGCTGAATTCCTATGGAGATGTAACAGCAGCATGTTAAAGGAATATTTTTCTGCATTCAAACATATTATTTGTTGAAACATTAGCCTTCCTTTATGTCAAGAATTCTTGCCTTTTAATAGTTATTTGTTAATTCATAACTAGCAATTGAGTTACTATCATTAACAGCCATTGCTCAAATAAGAATTATACAATTAGAGCTACTTAGCTATTTCTGAGCTACTACCCATAATAATCAAGAGAAATATCCAGCATCCAATCAAGAAGAAATTGTCAAGAACAAGATATTTCAGAATTCATCAAGAGTACAATTCTAGATAGCAATGCACTCTTAGTCCAATTACTGAGACTAGTATATCCAGAAGTAGAAATCCAAGTAAAGAACAAATGGTAAACATACACTTGTACAATATAATTCTTGTTTCAGTTATCAGTTGATTAAAGCACCAAAAAAAAAAAAAAACATCTAATACTTTTAAACTCATCAAACAAACATTTAATACTTTTCATCAAGATGCAAGCTTTAATTCACTAAAAACTAAGATCAATAAACGCATAAACAAAACAGATCATACAATAAAGAAGATAGATCGGTTAGAACCAGGACAAATTTCATAACATAGATTCGAACCAGTAGTCTGACTTAAGATACTAGTTGGTATTTTGCTTTTTTTTCATCTGATTTTTTCAGAGAAGTATTGCTTTCTTGCTGTTTTGAACAAGAATCGCTCACCATCTACACGACGCTCTTCCGATCTGTTGATTAAAGCATAAAAAAAATTTCAAAAATAAAACACGATGGGCCCAAAGAGCTGAGTACCACAATCAAAATGCAAAACCTATAAGAGCTGATGTTCGAACTGCTTACCTAGAAGATTGTGTAATTGCCGAAAGCTCCGACGCCTGCTGCCGCTAATACTGCTGGACAACTGCTGCTGCTCGACTCCCTGCACGACGGACTGGCTCCTGTAGGTCACCACCGATCTCCCAAAAAACAAAAAAAAAAAAAGGAGGGGGAAAGAGGTTCGGATTTCATGCCAGCCGAACCCGAACTTGGGAGTTAGGGCAAAGGGGCAAAAACTAGTTTCTAGGGGAAAAAATCCTTATTGGCGGCCAAGACCGGTGATGGGTGAGGGGCAATAGGTGATGGGCGGAGGAGTTGTGCGTTGGGGGAGAGACAAACCCTAGATCCAGTTACAAAGTGAGAGAGCGGGAGAGAGGGAGAGAGGGCGAGAGAGAGGCAGTGTTTTTTTGGACGTGCGTTCACACTGGAGAATGCATTCTTTGCGTTTTGGACTTGGAACGACTTTTTACTGTTTTCCACTCTCTTCGTTATTTCGCCAGAACGTTTTCGTGAAAAGGTTTTCGCAATGGAACAGAAAATACTCTAAAAACGACAAACAAAACATCACCTAATGTTTTTGGCATCCGACATGGCCTCCAAAGTATTCCATTTCACGTCTTTGACTTGAAACTATACCACAACAATATATCGTTCTCTGCCCATTATACCTAGTTCAAGAGAAGGATTATCTTTTGCGGCTAGTCCAATTTGAACTATATTTAGAAAAGTTTGCTTGGAAGAAATTGGTTAGTTGGAAGTAGAAGTTAGACAAAACTTAACAAATAGTAGGCACCGTTTAAAAATGAGAAATTTGAAAGGCACATCTATTAAAAATTCGTGAAAGAACACTCATCATTATAATCACATAAGTTGAAAGATGAATGGAGAGATATAACATATTAGTAGGGGCAATCTACATCATTTATCTGGTACCATAACGGCACGAGACCTCTCGACTCTAGTAATTGAACATTCTCAAACAATACCATCCAAATTCCCAAAATGTTTTCACAAGATTCCCCTCTTTTTTTTTTTTTTTAAATACACCTAACACTCTACTTTTTATATATAGTAAAGACAATTATGAATATGTCAATCTCTAATAGTCTATACGCACAAGTTAACATACAGAGCTAGAAAGCATAAAGCTGAAAGCAGCTTCCTGAACGAAGAATTTAAAAATAATGAAATATGAAACAAGTGATAAATGTATTTTATATGTAATTTACTCTTCTTAACTTATTTAATTTTATGTGTAATTAAGCAGATATCTACATAATTGTGTGTATATGGTTCATATAGGTGAGAAGCTTATATTGGGGTGATACCAAGTGAAAAGAATGATTTTTGAACTAAATTGAGGTTTTACATTCAAGATGTAGCATCAAAGTGTGATAGCTCGAGAGTTTGGGTGAAAAGATCAATGTTAATAAGTTTGAGGACTAGATTTCACTTTAGGAAAACTTTAGAGAGACCAATTGGGTTGTGTTTGAAGAGTTCAAGGACCTTTTTGAAGCTTTCAAAAGGTCTTGGACTTATATAAATGAAGAAAAATACTGAAAAGGACCATTGCTGAAAGAAAAAGTCAAATCAGGGACTGAATCGCACGTGCTGAAAGAAGGGTGCGGCAAGCAAACCGCCCCCACCTACGGCCTAGCATTTTTATCTACTGGGGGCTGGAAGGCTGCTGCAAGCATTCTGCGGCCACCGCGCGGCCCGGGCCGATAGTGTTTTGACGCGTTTTTGGCCCCTTCTTGATACAATTAAGGGTTCTAAAGCTTCTACAACTATAAATTGACGGGAAAGATCGGAAGAACAAAAAGAGGAGATAATTGGTCGTCTCGCATATAGGTATAGATTTAGATGACCATCGAGAGAGGCTTTCGAATAAATTAGGATTATTGATTTTCGACCCCTAGGCTAGAACGTGTGAGGGCGAGTGCTATAGATTGATTGTGGAAACGGTGGTAGATTCGGGGATCCTAGTACTTTTGTGTAGTCATATTTGTAAATAATTTTATTTATTTTATTATCTAATTTTTATTTTCCTTTTAAAATTACTTATCAAATCTTATTGTACGTATTATTTAAAGTTGAGCTTAACTAAAGTGAAACTTAGTAGATTCAGTCCTCGTGGGCTTCCGATCTATTTATCACTATATTACTTGTTAACGATCCGTCCACTTGAGAGATTAAATTGACAACGAGTTTTTAACGCCATTGCCAGGGATTGAACCCGGGTCACCTGCGTGACAGGCGGGAATGCTCACCACTATCCTACAACAACAAAAACTTGTTGTCGATTTAATCCTACAAGTGGACGGATCGTTAACAAGTAATATATTGATAAATAGAGTGTCGAATCCCACGAGGATTAAATCTACTAAGTTTCACTTTAGTTAATCTCAATTTTCAATAAAAACACATAATAAGATTTGATAAGTAATTTTAAAGGGAAAATAAAAGTTAGATAATAAAATTAATAAAATTATTCACAAATATGACTACACAAAAGTACTAGGATCCCCAAATCCACTACCGTATCCACAATCAATCCATATCACTCGCCCTCACACGTTCTAGTCTAAGGTTGAAAATCAATAATCCTAATTCATTCGAAAGCCTCTCTCGATGGTCATCCAAATATATACCTATATGCGAGACCAATTATCTCTAATTAACCTTCGAACATAAGGCATGCATTCATTCTATGTGATTATTATGTAATGATTTCATAGAACATAATAGTATCTCTAGCTATTATAAGACCCTATGTTATTCACTACCATGTGCAAAATTCATGAAGAATCTCTCGAAAACAATATGAATCACAAAACTCAATTTAATGATGATCAAATATCAAATTGGATTAAAGGAATAATGAACAATCAACCCACCAAACAAGAACAATAGCAAGAACAATAACTCTTCCCTTCGATGTCTTCTCATTTTGTTCTTGTGTTATTTCCCATCAATTTATAGTTGTAGAAGTTTCAGAACCCTTAATTGTATCAAAAAGGGGCAAAACACGAGTCAAAACACTTTCCGCAGCGGGCGGCCGGTTGCCACGGAATGCTTGCCCCCAGCAGAGAAACAAGCTAGGCCACAGGTGGGGGCGGTTTGTTTGCCGCGCCCACCCACGCCCTACTTTCAGTACGTGCGATTCAGTCCCTGATTTGACTTTTTCTTTCAGCAATGGTCATGTTCAGCATTTTTTTCATTTATACAAGTCCAAAATTTTTCGAACGCTTCACAAAGGTCCTCAAACTCTTCAAACACGACCGAATTGATCTCTTTAAAGTTCTCCCAAAGCGCAGTCTAGTCCTCGAACTTGTTAACATTGATCTTTTAACCCCAAACTCTCGAGCCGTCACACCTTGATGCTACATCTTGAATGTAAAACCTCAAATTAGTTCAAAAATCATTCTTTTCACTTGGTATCACCCCAATATAAGCTTCTCACCTATATGAACCATATACACACAATTATGTAGATATCTGCTTAATTACACATAAAATTGAATAAGTTAAGTGGAGTAGGTTACATATAAAATACACTTTTCAAACTCCCCCAAACTTACCCCTTGATCATCCCGAATAAGAAATTCAACCAATCACATTAAAAAATGCAAAATAAAATTAAACACATAACACAAAATAAAAAATTTGCCAACTTTCTAACCTGTGTCATTCATGACTGTCACAGAACATTGCTACTAACAATGAGTTTATCCAATGCTTGACTAAAGAATGGGTATAATCACATCCACTATTACACATTCTGGTCGGGCATCTCAAACCACATTAGTCACATATGTTCTCACCATCTCGTGAGAGGCACACACCCCCCAAACTTATTATTTTTTTCTTCTTCCTCTCACTCTTTTTTTTTATGAGGATATATACTATAGGTTTTACATCTCTCACCTCTCGATGAAGTACCAAGTTGGTTTAGATCTTACCATAAAAACACTAGTTTAGTCAATGAGAACTCTCCCAATTTTTGAGGGCCTTAACTTTCCCAACATCCACCAGATAGTCAAACCTACTAGCAATCTACATCCCCAAAATTGAAGTATAGTCTTGCCTGCATTATTCTCCCACTCCATTCCTTTTTTTTCTTTTTTTTTCTCATATCATTCCTCTTTCTCCTTTCTTTTTTTTTAATTGAGATTTCTTTCTTTTTTTACTTAATAGCCTCATATGTCTCATGTGCAATCCATATCTTCACTGGGCTTTCTATATGACCTTTTAGCGAGACGACTCCCAGTTCAGCTGACCCAGGGCACCAGGTTTGAAAGACCGCTAAGAACTTAATTGTTTAAGTCACACAAGCTTCGAAGAGTGCTAAAGACACGTCGAAAGCATTCTTTCTTCTTTATTTTTTTGGTTCCATCGAACCTAATCTATGCAAGACTTAAAATAAGAATGAGATCACAGCATCTAGTCATTGCCTAACTTCTATTAGTTAGTTGAAAACACTTCACGCAAAATTTTTAACATGCATGGAATCCACACCAACCTTACTAGTATTCCCAAGGTTCAACCTCGTCCAAACTTGGACTTAAATAGTTATTTGCAAATAAGAACAAAGAAAAGGGCAAGGTATTCTAATTCACCAATTTGACTAATATCTTAATCATTCACCCAACTGAAGTGTAGATTATGATGACTTATACCAAATAAAGAACAAGTCAAATATAGACGAGCCATTCTCACTAAATTTAATTCATGTAGCAATGCCCCATTACAAATCATAAACAACACAAGTTCTAAGTGATTTCTATCAAACCAGCCGGCAAGGCAAAATGATAAAATTAAAAAAAATTCACAATTTTTCTATACTTATTTTTTTTCTTTTTTTTTTTCACTAATCAAAGATAACAATAAAACAATAAACCACAAACTAACAATAAGCACCTTAAAAAAAAAATACACAACCAATCTACTTGAGTGAATATGGTGATATAGTTAATAACCCCAACACATGTATCAATCTTAAAAATAAATTACATCTCCCCCAAACTTAAAAGTTTACATTGTCCTAATGTAAAAAAAGGCAAAAGAAAAATATTACCCGATAAAGCACGGTTGGGACAATGTCTACTTTGATTGAAGATCACATCTCAGGAGGAAGATGTGGGTGTCTGTGGCTGCAGAATGCATTCTAGCATATCCATTACCTCTTGATGTTCTCGTGCCTTCTCTTTTCTTCTTCTTTTCTTTTTTTTCACGACCCATGCATAAAATAAGTTTCATGAAAGTAATGGGCCTTCTAACAAGGGTTAAAATTGTGCTAAAATTTATGATTAATGATACGACGGTTGAAGTTCAGAGCATCTGCTGCTTGTTCTGTGAATAATGGTTCAGTAAATTGTAATGGGCAGTCTGATGATGGATGCATTGCCCCACATGTAGCACATTCAGGAGTGGGGTGGTGCACCATATTAGCTGACTAAGAATGCTTTATTGATTCAAAGTGTTTAGAAAGTAAATCAATCTTTGCAAGCACCAATAATTTAAGATCTATATCATGCATCCCTGCAACTTTTTGATGTGAACTTCTGTCTGGCTACATCTCATACTGTTGACACCATGCCATTTTATTGATCCTCTACTTATTCCTAGTTCCCTGACAGCAATAAAACAAAGAAAAAGAAGTGGATCAACTGGAAAAAAAAAAAGAAAAAAATAATAATAAAATTAAGCTAAAATCAACTAAAGCAAAAAAAAAAAAAAAGCAGAAAATTCAGCCCCCGGCAACAGCGCCAAAAACTTGTTGTCGATCTATCCACTTGTGGGATTAAATCGACAACAACAAAAACCCATATATCCTCTTTCTCCAAGGAAAATTTTTTCAATAAACATAGAGAGTAACTAAGATTATAGATATGATAGTTTAAAATTTCAAAAGTCTTCCGTAGATGTGCAACCTATACCAGTACTAGCAAGCATTCGTACATAGTTCCATACTAGCGGATGCAATGCAATTAGAATATCTTACAAGTCATTAAGCAAAACATAAATATACTTTCTTACATGATATAAGGCAAAACAAATCTCTTGTTTCTCAAAGCCTGATGCATTGGAAGTACTTGCGAACTCCAAGCTTTGGAACGGGTACATCCTTGTCTGACTATCATTTAGTCAATACTGTCTTCAGAAAAATGGACCTCGGCAGTTGATGATGCACGAAAAAATTTTTTTAACTCTTCCAAAGCCGGAACGTAACAGTCATCAAACCAATAAATAACAATTCTATTAAGAGTAAATGACTTCTCCAATAAGAGCTTAATGAATGCCCTCTCAGTAAGTATCCCAGTAAAATCCTTTAGTATCACTCTTTGAAGTCGATTTAAGACCACTTTTGAGTAGTCTTGCTCTTCTAGAAAGTCCCAATCATCATCTCTCAGGTAACCAGACGTGGGAACCATCTATCGAACAGTATGACAAAATGACTTAGGTTGTAAGCCTTGAATTTCAATAGTAGAAGAGAAACACATATGGCTCACCTTGACTATCAGTTCTTCGAGGTTGGGGCAACTTCTAAGGATGTCAAGAACTTTGGAAAAATGATCCGTCAAATCAAACATCACACATAACTCCAGAGTCTTACGGTTATTCAAAGCAGTTGTAACTCTGTGATGATGGACTTTGCTTGCAACAAGCTTGAAACAAGATGGCAAAGGCATGCGTGCTCAAATAGTCAAACATATGTAGCATGCCAGTTGAATAAACGAATCATTAAGGCTAACAAAGAAACCATACCTTGAAAAAATGATAGTCGAAGCGCAATTTCTGGAGTGCAGGCAAAGATTTTAAAAGCTAAACGAAATTACGTGTTCCATCTCCAGAGTCACGTCCGTCATCACTCTCTAGTGACACTATTGTAAGAAGTGGGGATTTCTTAAAAGAAATAGGTGATGTGGTACAGCACAATTCAAAGAGTTTTACCTTGGGAGCATCAATGTCTAGGCATTCAA
>CAVNYN010277669.1:0-13515 GCA_963692815.1 Nyctanthes arbor-tristis
TATTAAATAAGGGTCCATGAGTAAAATAATGCAAATTAGAATTCTTAAACAAGAAATAAGACTATATATTTGGGACATAGAGAGTACATTATAAATGCCATGCAGAACTATGGCCAAACCAGCTCAACTCTATATATTGCAAATTCAGTCAATACGCCCTTCTAGGAGGCAAAAATCTATTGAAGGCATTTTTAATTTAAGAAAAACTATTTAAAAGGCCAGTTTTAATAATAATCACAAATTTTTCATAAATGTCATCAATTATGCTGCCCTTCACAAGGATACAAGCCGGAAACATCATCACAAAAAATCAAGCAATATCCTTAATCAACACTACAATAATGGGAAATAAAATACTATTGAGCATGAGTAGTTATTGTTAGTGACCAGCTGCTCATAATAGCACAATTCATTCACCCAAGTTCAGGTATAAACCACAAACGCTGCATGCATGTAGAAGACCTGTAACTCAAAAAACCCAAAATCGATCCCCCGCCACCCGGCCTGCCCAATTAAACAAAATCTTGTTGCCATCCCTCGCATAAAATTTACATAAAAAATTTATGAGCAATTTATCATTCAATCTCACTAACTAAAAGCAAAATATGTCTTCTTGAAGGAAAGAACAATGTCAAAAGTTTAGCTGCTTCACTAAGCAATGAACCCGTAACATCAAAAAATGTTAAATCACTCACCAGCCTTTTTTATCAGTGTCAATAATTATTCTGTTCTTCGAAAGTTGTTCTTGTATCAAAATGACCTGGGAAGATATCAGGAAGATCAGCATCATGCTAACAGAACTGCAATTGCTGGAATGGAACCATAAAAATTAAAAACTCATTGGCAGAGTTACACGTGCAACCCCCCAAACATCACATTGTTTAGCATGTAGGCAAGGCACCACCTATTTTCTAGCCATTTTGATCCCATCAAAATCCAATTTCAAGAAGGTAGGCGTATGCTAAAAAGAGGACCCACTTGCTCACAGACAAAACGCTATATCAGGTGGCAAAATGATAATTATAATTATAACATTTGACTAGCATTTTACATCTTTTCCATATCTTGCCCCCAGAGCCTTAACCTCTTAAGAAGTTCAGTCTTCTATAAAACATTACCCCCCATATTATAACTTGTATACACACACTCAAAAAGCCAAATAAACAAGCAAAAGAGGGCAAATCAATGGACAAAAATTTGTTCCTTAAATGATTTCTTTTACAAATAATAAACGAGTAATAAACCACACACACGATGGTTAGTAGAAGATCACCTTCTCCGTTCCTTTAATAATAAAATATCCTCCAGGATCAAGGGGGCATTCACCTGAAGAAATAGAAAATACAGAGGAAAAGAAAGAGTAATTCATCATGCATATGATGCTCTCTGAAATATCCTAGAAAGAGTGATTCATCATGAATATGTTGCTCTCTGAAATATCCAGGAGCACATGTTTACATAGGTGCTTCTCTTGGGAGTTGAAGCATATATACCACATCTAGCAAGTTCTTCTTCGTCTTTCCCATACAAAACACAACGGCAACTTCTTAACATGATTGGCATTCTTCCAATAATAATATCTTTCTGCAAATCAAAAAATAATAAGTTGGCATCTGGATGATAGTTATAGTATTTTATGACCATAATTTATCCAGATTCGTAAAAATCTTCAACCAATTACTTTTTTTTTTTTTTTTTCAAAATTTTAATTGAAATACCTTATGTCCTTTTGTTAGTGTTCTGTGGCTTCCAGAAGTAAATTCTACATTCACATGTATTGGAGCAGCATAGCTGAAATTCATGTAGGACCAACACATTAGCTTCCAGGAGTAGAGAACTTGAGCTTCAAGGTAAAGCAATCATCATTCCCAAGGAAAGCATGTAATAAGTTTTTTCCCTTTCTAAAATGAAGAGCAACAAGCGAAGGAAAAAGCTAAATTTTTTTCACGATGAAATTGTAACGGAGCACAACTATAACCATATCATATCTTTCCACTAGTTTCTCACTCATGCGTTGCACGGGAAAAACACGTATGAAATTATTTTAAAAAATAAATAATATGAAATTTTATAAGTTCATTTTTCGGGGCGGTTCCATACCAATATATTTGACAAACTAATTTAACAAATCATCTCTACTGTTCATTTTCAATAATCTAATGGTTCAAATTTATTCTTCTATATTAAATTAAAATCTATTTTTTAAGAGGAAAATTAAATTGAAATCTATTAATCATGTATAAACACCCCAATTTAATCCCTATCTTCCCTAGTTTAGTTCTTATCCGCCATAATTATTTAAATTATTCACTCATTATTGATGATAACTCATTGTTGCCAATCACCTACGTTTACAATTACACCCCTTTTTTCCTTGTAACTGCCAAAATATTTCTTTGTGGAGAGATCTTTTGAAATGACCGCTGAGGAGATATTATTATTGTATTGGACGACGTTTTCTCATGAATTCATTTATTTTGAAGAAACCAATGACATGTTTCAAGTTCAACAATCAATTTATTATTTAAATTGCAATAAAATAATTATGAAAAGCATGAACTAAATCAAACTAAAAAGTCAAGACATCTTCTCCAAAAAAAAAAAAAAAGTCAAGGCTATATTAAAGAGGCACATGGCGTGCAACATAGGTGATCAATGGCAATGGCAATTTATTTGAGTATCAATAAATTATAAATAATAATAAAGATTAAGTTAAACAAATTTAAATTACAAGTTGTAGCACATCAATCATGGAAAATAAGAATGCCAAGACACAAGTGGAATTTTGATCCGAAGGCACCAAGTGTCTTTACAATAAAGACACCATGTGTACGTGACACATTCTCCTCCATTAGCTTCACCGACCCACACGTAGGGCCATGTAGGTTAGTGAAGGAGAATGCGCCACATATATCGGGTGTCTATATAACGGTAACACCCAGTGTCTCTGGATCAAAACTCGACCAAATTAATCTAGTGGCATTCAAGTGAACTTGTCACACCTGTAAGTCTAGTTTTCAATTCCCTTCCCCAATATTCCCCTTGTAATATTCAAAAGAAAAATCACGGAAAATAAGAATTGATTGAATAAGGAAAGATATATGAGCTAAATTGGATTAGTCATACACGATTGAATAAATTTGGATCATCTAAAATGAAAGACAAAGGTTATGGCCAATTATATTCACACCATGAATATTTTTCAGTACACCACATAATAATTATTTCAAAGGTTTTCGATATTTGCTTTTTTATGTGATTACATCCCTAACTTTTTTCCCAACAATTATTTTTTAATCTGCCATTAATCATAGTTTTTCCTATATAGATATTTTTTTGTCAAAAAATTTCTCTATTTAGACGTCAAATGCTCTTCCGATCTTCATGAGAATTTTAAATAATACAAAATATAATGGATAAGAAAGCACAAATTTTGCTTTAGTTTCAAACAGAGATAAAATAATATATAGATATAAACTCTGATTTACGTATTAGGTTAGTTAATCTATTCGAAATTAATTACAAAAAGTATAACAAAAAATTTCGGGGCATAAGTGCAGTCACAAAGAAAGTCGGAGAAACGCAGGAAAAAAATTAAGAAAAAATAGTAATAATTGGAAATCTAAAGAGACTTGTGATTAAAGAAACGCGGGAATGAATGGAAGGCTAGGGATTTAGGAGAATCAAAGTAAAGAAATAGAATTCTTCCCGTGATCGGAACTGATAAGGAAAAAAGTGTTAGGATAAAAAATTTTCAATGTTAGGATAACCAATTGAAAGGATATGTCTTGACCAATCAATTCTCAATTTCAAAATTTATTAGATAAAGGCAGAAGAGAATAAAAAAATTAAAAAAAATACAAAATACCACATGAGTTACCGCAATATGAAACAAAATGTGGAAAAAGACCCTACTAACAAATTTTTTGGTTGGAAAACTGCAGTACAAAGGTACCGCGGACTTAATTCCTTCTATGTGTGTGTCTATATATATATATAGATTATGTTCCAACTATAAAGATGGAACGAACCATAGAACAAAGCCAGAACACAAACGAAATTCTAGTACATCAGAATCGACAAAGACAGTATCCTAATTCTCAATAGTGTTTCAGACGTTGTAAAGTGGCAGTCTTCAAGGAATCCTTAAACATTACCACTATTTTACAATTAAAAGAATCCAAGTGATGGGCAAAAGCATAAGAGCTAATATATCTAACAGACTAGCACTCCTAGTAAAATGCTTACTTATTAAGGAAAGCTATGTAATTGGAACAGTCTGTGTGCTAAATGAAGACTAGAGTGTAAAGCTCTTCGATGCTAATGACATATATCAGGTCTCCATAATCTACCCGACTTCAGATTCTAATTATTTGTTAAAATTTATAGAAAAACTATAATGAAGAGAGTGGTAGAACAATGTGGTGGATATTTAAAGAGGTTTGAAATGTATTGAGAGTTGTCAAACTAAGGGGTAGACGGAGACCATAATTTTTGGAAAATATAGGCCCTGTAATGAGGATCAAACACCCATTTTTTAAGACAGAAAAAAGGTGGCCCTTTTCCAATAGGGGGCGGGGAAGCAAGAGCCACATACAAGTCAGCAAAAGCCTAGTTTCTCACAACAGTGAATTCAGTTATTCAGTGAAAGAGTTCCTTCTTTCATCTTCACCATCAACTCCAAAAATCTTCAAAAAATCCACCCTAAGCCCTGATCCCAAGTCACACGCCAACATGGAGATAACAAGCTGTTCAGCCAATGTTGTTTCTGTTCCCTCCACACATACCTAAGACATTCAAGAAAAAAAAAAGTTAGATCGGAAGATATACTCACGTGATATCGGAAAGTCGACATCTATGGGGCGTAAGCTTTTCATTCACACCATCTATCATAATTGATGGTTCACCAATCCAAACATCCTTGTATCTGCAACCAGCCAAGTAAGGAAAAGAATATCAAGTTATATGTATATATGAGAAAAGGATTTCTATGAGGGCTAATCAACTATTAAAATAAACACTCAAAGGGGGAAAATTGATGGCTTTCTAAGAGGTTGTTCTGTGGAGCCTTATGTACGACAAAAATTAATCGAATCAGTACCAACCATATATTCTCTATAGAAAAATAAATTTTGACAAAAATAAATTTTGACACTTCACAATAATCTTTCTTTACATTCCCACCACACATTCTTCAATAAATCTAAATCTCATTTATATAGAGCTCCCCAAAAGAAAGCTCTAAATATAAATAGAATATTAGAAGGTACATCAAATTAACCTCAAATAGATATTTTTGTCGATCTTAGAAGTGATGAGATCATTGGCACGAACTATCTTCTTTATCTGCGTTCTGACAAAGTAATTAAAGGAGTCCAAATGCTGCCTCACCAAACCTCTTACCTACAATTCCATATTAACCAAAGAAAATCAAAAGAAGAAATATCAGCAGTCAAAATTCCCATGTGACCGCAGTCAACCACTTTTTAGTTGTGGCACACACACCCCAAACGTTCCTCACCAAAAAATAAATAAATAAAAATCATTTGCCATAACTTAAAAGAACTTCCAGCACAAAATAACTATTCTATTCCAGTATTACCCTGCTTTTGTCGAGTATTAGGCAGAGACTTGTTTTAGCTTTGCTACATGGATCCAAATAAAAGAAAAGTGATAACAAGACATGCATTCTCTGATACGTAGAAGATAAACCTTAGACAAAGAACTGAACTGAAAGGTAAACTAAAAGAAAAATAAACTATTCACAGGTCACTAATTTATCGGCTATTTATTTTTACCAACGTCATTATTTCTTAACTATGTTTTAAGTGAAACATAAGCAGAACAGAGTATCATGTCAATATTCTCTCATTTCCTTACGCGTTAGTTTATGGCAATCTTTGGATACAGATTTACTCTAACGCCAGCTATTGAAGAAAAAGAAATTAGAATAAACCTATTAGACAACCTAAGAAACCGCACTAAATCTATATATTTTATCTGAAAAAATAAAGACAAAAAGCCAAAGAAGAAATATACCTTCAAGAATTCGGGAAGTAACTGAAACTTGTCGACAGCAGATTTCACAGGAGCCGCAAGTTTCTGCTTATCGACTTTCAACCTAAATCCAACAAAAAATTAATCATAGCAATTACAAGATAAATAAACACACATATATAAATTCGTATGTCATAGCCGTACTCGTGTTCTTGTAAATCATTCAGCAATGCAGAATCTTCCTCTTTCACTTCCATTTCTTTAAGTGTTGAGTGGACGCAAAAAATAGATACACCTGTTACGCTATATATGCAGAGTTTCTCTAAACCCTAAACCCTTTCAGTGACTTAGCGCCCAAGCGTCCAGAGGGTCCGTTCAACCGGTGAGTTTGTTCTAACCTGTGTCACCTCGTTTCAATAATCGTCGCTTCTGCACGAGATAAGCACTCCCTTCAAAAATTCATCAAAAGTTTGTGTTAAAATATTTCTTACCCAGGTTCCCCAAAAAATTAAAAAAATAATTAAGGATAAGTGAAATTAAAATACACATAGTTTGAACATGAAACGTGTTAGGGATTTTCTTTAAAATAAGATTGGTAACGTATTTTGATATGTAGAGTTCAGTCTCTATCTTGCTAAAATTAATGTGGAATTTGACGTGGCATTATTGAGCATTAAGGTGAAGCCAGTAAAATATTGCTAGGATTTGTGTTCTAAAACTAAAATTTTCACTGTAAAATTTTTTAACAGTGTAATCTTATACCAACCAACATTCTCTGTGAGCAATAATTTTTCACATTTCCTATAATTACTCTTTGCTTTTTACTACATGTTTTCAAACAATAATCTCCCCCAAACTAGAAGGCTAATATTGGCTACAAATCTATTATTAGGGATTCATACATTTTATTGTCACTCAAATTGTATTTGATGGATTTTTTAAGATCCCATCGTAAAATGCTTCTCTTTTTTCCTTTTTTTTGCTTTTTTTGTGGGATACAATTGGGTATAGGGGAGCGGAGGGAAATTAGGGGAGAGGTACATTTGGTTCAAATTCGGGACCTCCTACATAAAATATGAGTATATAACCACTGCACCACTTGTTCAAACGACGCACCGTAACAATGCTTAAAACTAAAACTCAAGTTCTCTGAAAATAACTTTTCGCCAATTATTATCTATGAAATCTAACATCATATATTAGAAGAGTTGTGCTATTCGATTCCCCCGTGTGAGGGTTTATCTATATTTTATATGTAATTTGTAGTTTCCTGTATAAGAGATTGATTTTTATTATTGATTTATATGCACTGTGTTTAAGAATGTATATATATATGCACTTATACTGCAATGATGTGGATTGTAATTGTATTTCAAAAAAATTAATAAAATTAACATATGGCAGGATCTAATATTTTATAACAAACACATCACACCACATTTAAATCAATGGTAATCGCATGGAATACATGTCATTTTTATTAAACTTCTAGTCTATTTTTGTCAAAATTGAATTATTCATATTGGAAAAGTTAATAAATATCATGTCAAATTATATGTTGAAAGTTTAGAAATTGAGCATTTGGTTGTGAGATTGTTAATGATTCGATAACTTACCGAATGAAAGAAAAAAAAAAACTTACGAAAATCAATTTAAAATTACAAATTCCATTGAGTCAAAATACTAACTGGAAAGAGCTTTTAAATAGTTTTTATTTTGGTACAGAGAAATTAAAAATCCTTTCAAATTTTACGTACGGACCCACCCACCCAATGAATTTCTGCTTAATAGAAAAGTATAAAAATTGTCGCGTGGAGTCTTTGGTTCTCATTAAAATTTATAATAATCATAATCCTAATAACAATAATGAGGTAGAATGATGATTTGATTTTGAAATGTGTTGACCCAAAAAGTGACCAACAAATCCCGTTCGCACCCAACTAATATAGCTGGCACGGCCAGTGTACATTTTGACGGTCTAGTCAACAAGTGAGATATAGTGAAGGGTATGGGAAGTTCTATTTGCTGAAATTAGGTATTGGAGCCGGTAAGGGTGAACACAACACATACCTGAACCCTTGAACAAGATGAAATCAGAGTGACAAAGTGAAATTTTGAATGGACAGAATTTCATATTCGTATTCGGCCTTCCTGAGAGAACAAACTGGTTTTCAAATATATATATATATATGTGTATGTATATACACAACAAACAGTAACTAATTTCAGTCAACAGCTCAACAGATTATAGCTATGACCAATAGAAATATGGCACGTGACAAAATATAAAAAATGTCAGAAATAACAACAGCAACAAGACTTTATATTCAGCAAGACTATGACTATATATTCTTCATCCCTCCCCGCAAGTGCGCAATAATAAAAGTCCATCATGCCTAAATTGGACACTAAGAACTGAAAACGGGGATTGCCCAAAGCCTTAGTGAACACATCTGTGAGCCGAAGTTTGGAACTGATATAGTGAGGAACGATGAAACCTTTTTGAACTTGTTGCGCACAAAGTGATAATCTATTTCAATATATTCAGTGCGTTCATGAAAAATCAAATTCACTACTATGTGCAAAACAACTTGATTGTCACACCATATATAGGCTGATTGGTGTAATAAGTGGAACATGTAAAGCCTGAATGATATAAGAGATCCACTGAATTTCACAAACAGTTGTGCTGAGTGCCCTGTATTCCACTTTAGCTGAGGATCGTGAAATGGTGTTATGTTTCTTGGTCTTCCAAGAAATGAGGACTGAGCCAAGGTAAACGCAATATCCAGTCATGGACTTCCTGATGTCTAAACAAGCTGCCCGATCTGTATCACTATATCGTTAAATAATAAAATCTGAACTTGCTGGATAAAATAAACCAGTGGATGGACAACCTTTGAGATATATTTCAAGACATGTAAGGCTGTCTCCCATTGTGCTTGACACGGATTTTTAACATATTGACTTAGCTGTTGGACAGAAAATGTAATATCTGTTCTCGTGAGGCTGAGATACAATAACCTTCCATCTCCTATAGTGATCTGGTTTTGCTAAGGATTGCCATGCATTAGCTATCAACTTTACTCTTCTGGGAAAAGGTGTAGCTACAACCTTACTACCTAAAAGTCCAGCATCTTGGAGAATGTCTAGAACATATTTTCTTTGATTCAGTATGTCTTTTCTTCACTTCTTGCTATCTCCAAACCCAAAAATACTTTGCCAGCCCTAAATTGTTGATGGTAAAGAGATTGTCTAGAAATTTTTTAAGATCAACTATAGCACCTGTGACTAACACATCATCCACATAAACCAAAAAAATAATAAGGAAACTATCCCCTTCAGTTTTGACAAAGAGACAATGATCATGCATGCATTGTTGAAAACCATAAGTAAGCAACTTATCACAAAATTCAGTATTCCGCTGTTTAAAGGCCCACTTCAACCCAGATAAACTATTTTTTAATTTACAGAATAGACCTGGTTTAACGTTCTTATAACCTTCTGGGGATAGCACAAGTTAACCATGCAAAAAACGTTATTGAAATCTAATTAATAGAGTCAGCCTTTAAAAGTAGCAAGAGCAATAAACAACCTAACTGTAACTAATTTTGCCGAGGTGAGAAGCTATCTGTGTAGTTTAAACCATACCCCCCTAGCTACTAACCTGGCTTTAAATCTGTCAACAGTCCCATATGGCTTTCTTTTAATTTTGTAGACCCATTTGCATCCGATAGCTTTCTTCCTGGATGGTGATTCAATAGCCTTCCATGTTGGTTAGCTTCTAATACATCCAAATCTTTGTTCATGGCCTCCACCCATTCTTTATGCTTACTAGCTTGGAAGTAAGAGGTAGGTTCCTGTAATTTAGACACGTTGGCTAGAAAAGACACATATGCACTATTAAAAGATAGGGAAACATAGTATAGGAAAATAAGTGGGGTATGTTTTTGAGCTAGTGTGCTGCTTATGATGAGAAGTAAGACTGGCTGTGGTTGGTTGATTAGTAAAGAAAGAGTTTGTGACAAAATCTTTAGCCAATGAGATTGAGTTCTGACCTTGAAACTTTGCCTTCGTAAAGGTTGATTGACTTCCCACCTTGTCACATCAGTAGTATCAAGACGATGATTATCATTCCCTTCTTCCGTGATATTATCATGAATATCAAAATTAACAGGATCATTCAAGTGTTCCACTATAGAATCAGGTTCTCCATCATGTAAATGCAACTGCTCATCATGTTCTTCAGCCTCAGAGATAGTTCGTGATGTTGAGAGTGGTGGAGCTGAATTGGTGGATGAATGGAAGGGTGTATCTGATTTGTAGTTGGATCATCAAAGTTGGATAAATCATGAAAATGGGCAATTGGTGTTCTGGTGGTTTAGAAGCTGTGTGCTTATAAGGAAATTGATGCTCAAATAAATGAACATCTCTCTAAATTAAGGTTAAATGGTTGATAAAATCATAGAGCTTATAAGCTTTTGTTCCTGTTGCATACCCAATAAAGATGCATTTGTGTGCTCTATGTGTAAACTCATCTTTGTGGGGTTGTGTGTTAGTAGCATAACATAGGCCACCAAATGGTTTTCACTTGGTGTTGTCTGGTTTAGTATTATAAAAAACATGCCCCATAAATTCCATCCCATTATCACTCCTTAAGGTTTTTGCTTTCCTTCCAAATTGTGTGTCAACCATTTTAAAGAAACCTTCAAATGTTTTTGGAACCTGATTTTTGTGAACCATCATAAACACCCAAGTTGATCTACTATAATCATCAACCAATGTTAAAAAATATAAAGTTCCAAAAATTGAAGGCTCTTTATAAGGCCCACAAATGTCAACATGAATCAACTCAAACACAGTATTGGTTTTAATGGAAATAATAAGAAAAGGTATTCTTTGTTGTTTGGAAAAATGGCATACATCACAGTCCTTCATATGAGAAATACCATCAACAGTACATAAATGTTTCAAGAAATCCAATTGTTGCATTACAGTTGAAGAGGTATGTCTTAACCTCTTATGTCAATCATCAAGAACATTATTATAAGGAGAAACATGTAATGACAGCTTATTACAAGAAATAGAACATTTGAGAGAAGGATTACAAAGAACAGGACTTGATACAAAAGGAACACTGAATTGTGAAGATACACCAGTGTTTTTATTTAAAAAAGTCATGTCATGAATAGAGGCTGGATTGAGAATGTAAAGCTTCCCAACCAACTTCCCCACAACTAGCACATCATCATTCTGAAGGTCCTGCAGCAAGCAATAATTGGGATAAAAGGTACATTTTAGCTAGGATGTTTAAGCAAGTTGTGCAACTCACAGAAGATTATATTTAAAACTTGGGACATAAAAGACTTATTTCAATTTTAATTTTTCACTTAGAGGGAAATCCCCAAAATGTGTGACAAGCTTGACTGTTCCACTGGGGTAAGAAAACAAGTATGCGGATACAGATTGGTTTAGAATGAGTCACAAGGTTCAAGGTAGTGCACATATGACTACTAGCACCTGTATCCAAAATCTAAGAACCATACTCTAAATCTCCTGAGATGGTAAAAGCCTTACACTGAAGTATTTACGTTACCTTAGAGAGATTTTCCTTAGTCTGGATCTATTGATATGTGTCACTTAATCCAACGGTAGGAGAAGCTTGATTCCTTTTACCCAATGGATTACACTTTATCCAGGCGTTACCCTTCTATCCATTGTGTATTCGGCCCATTAATAACAAGATGACATGATATGAATGATAACTCTTGATTAGCAGCCCATAATAATTGACCAGACCCTTTATTAAATGGAGAAGTTAGATTAAGCCCAAAGGAGATTCCTGCTGGGAATCTTCCCCGTTCCAGGGATGCTGGCGTGTCATTTGGGCAGACATCGCATTTGAGTAGGATTGACCCTGACTACGTGGCAGGCCGCACCAGCTACGGTACGAACAAAATGTATGATCTTAATTAAAAAATAATAATTGTCAATTGGTGTTCAATAAAATTATATTGCACCGTAACAAAGTTGAAAAAATTATAGTCCATGATCACATTTCAAGATTCAAGTGCACTCAAAATAGTTGAGTTAAAATATGGTTGTTATCGTTGGATAATATTTTTTGAGTTACATTTTGAGTTATAACAAACTATATATAAATTGTATAAACAAAAATTGGAAAAGAAAATGAAACTACCAAATTTCACCAGCCTAAGAAATGTTAGGGCTGGATGTTGATAGGTCCTCCGGAGTTTCTGACTGAACATCAGCTTGAGAAACCCCTGGAGCTGAGCTTTCAGCTTGTAAAGAAGCTGAGATTTCTGTTGCAGTGGAAACAGTTGTTTCACCAACTTCTGGAGCAGTTGTTTCAGCAGCTTCTGGAGGCTTAAACTTGGTGATGTAGTAGCTGAGGGATGGCCCTGAGTATTCGGCCGTTTGAATCACGGTAGGGTTCTTCCCAACTTGCAGAAGTACTGCTGAAGCGGCCGCAAGAGAGAGCAGAGCAAGTCCAGCAGTAATAGCTGCAGTGTTCTCAGATCCATCAGCAGACGAGCCTCTACTTCCCGAGCTGATTGCACTTTCTGCCACATATACTGCAGGCTGTATGGACAAATATAATTATATACATTATTTTCTCCACTTGAATATGCCATATACACTTGTGCGAAAAAAGGATGCTTGTAATGATGACAAAAAATAACCAAGTTCCAAGCACCAGAAACACAAGAAAGAAATTTAAGAACAGAAGCTGATGCAATAATCTAACTAATAATAGCATGTTTGGCATGTAGATTATAAGCCAGTTCTGATTCTTCTGAATATGGATCATATAATGTCCATTTCCTTTTTTTTTTTGGGGTGGGGGGTGGGGGTGGGGGTATTGTGGCCTTTTGTTCCTGAGCTACTGATACCTTCCCCTAAACCTATGTAAGCCAGAGCCTAATCATGCGAGATTCTCTTGGATCAAATCACCAGGTGTGCAGCATTTTAAACAGACAAAGTCTTTATGGTGCCAGAAGCTGATGTGGATGCCAGCACTGTTGGCCCGACAACTGACCCACCAAGAGGGAGTACTTTATTTTTAGTTGGTTGCTTATTAGACGTGGGGCCAGCCGCTGACACCATAAGAACTAGATAATTTTCATTAAATGGAAATGAAATATAACATACTATTCGTGAAAAAAGCTAATAAGAAGTACCAACTAATAGTGTATTTATTCGTGATGCTGCATATGGCCGTGCCGTATAGGTCATTACGCAATCCCACCTGGTAAAAGTTCTTTCTATGCTATCCACCCAACAGCATCAGCGTATATAAAAGATTTCAAGAATATTCCCAGACGCATCTTGCCGATATTATCCTCCAGGTGAATTCTAGGACTTGCAGTTGTTGCAAGAATGAACTGTTGCAAATTACGGAGCTTTTCCTGTGTGAATTTGAGGAATCTCCTCCTGTTGCATATCCATCTTGAAGTAGTACTTTTTCCCTTTTTTTTTGGGGGGAGATCGGGGCAC
>CAVNYN010277672.1:0-17699 GCA_963692815.1 Nyctanthes arbor-tristis
GGTGTAGGAAATTAATTTGAAATAGACTTTTATCAAATTAATTATGTCCCCACTGAATTAATGACCCTCTGCATTAATTATTGAAATTCGCTCAAATTTCCAGTGGGCTAGGATCTCGTTTGCTTTACTAGAACCTTGAGTAACTCAACAAACCCCAATAAAACATTCAGGTAGATACGCTATCAATCACATCTCTATGTGACTCTTAGATCATTAAGTAGACAACCACGTATATCTTATATACTTTACTTGACATGCCTCTAAAATTTTATTTCCTTGAGTGACTCAACAAAAAATAAAATCTTAGTTAAATTCGACCCATTGTTCAGAAACATCAAATGTTTCATAATGAAAAGCATGTCCACGAACGAACAGCCTTGAGTGACTCAACAAGCTGACATTGGTAATGTACTCTCGGATTTCACTATAACAATGACAGGTGTGTATTAACATTTAATACGAATTTAATATTTTAATTAAGGGATCGGTCTCATCTCAATCATACTGAGTAATAACATCCAAGATGTAATTACCTATATATAGCCAGTAAGCATGGATCATTATGGATTATTTTTACCCAATCTTCTTGAGCTATGAAGAAGATTAGATGGTTAATTTATTATGAGATATCACACTCGATCATCTAATGCTAAATGCAAGTAATCTCTATTTTCCATTTCAAACTATATAAATACAAATTATCTTGTTATATCTCAAACAATAAAGGCGAAAAATAAATTAACCATGCAATCATAACTAGTATCCTATATTAGTTCACTGCAACCAATCATGTACTTCAAGTTCATAATGATCCACTAAATCCATTCAATTAATATCACTTATTAATTAACATATCAATTTCTTGATTTGGTATTGACAATAATCGTCTAAACTAATTTAGACAAGATGGAACAAATCAATCGAAATTAAACAATTAATATAATTAATTAAATAATTTCGCATCAATAAAATAAATCAATTAATCGTATTAATTAACCATCTTTATTAGCACTTTGGGGATTATCAGAAAATAACTCTTTATTTTGTTTTTAATATTAAAGTCATACTTTGATATAAGTTTTGGAAACATTTAGGATTAACGTCACAACTTAAGTCAAGTCAAAATTCAACTTTTGTCCAAATAAATGATTTTGACAAAACAAACTTTTCATAAAATTTAAATTTTGACTCAATTGACAAATTTCTAAAATTTTACAAAACTTTTAAATTATAACTCAAACCCCAAGGACCAATTTGTCAATTTTGAAAAATACAAGACAAATTCTGAAATTTCAAAAAATTTAGGGTCAATATGTAAAGTTCCAAACCTTAGGGGACTGCCTAAACAATTTCCAAAATTATTCGACTGCCACGGTACAAATATCAAAATAGAATGACCTAATGCAATTACCTAAACTGTATATACCGTCTCCTTCAGGTTCAAAACCTAAGGGGCTTCTTGTGAAATTTTAAAAATTGCACAAGAGCCCCCATCTCCCCAGTACCAATTTTTAGGCTAGGGTTTAGAATCCTAGCCACGGGGACGGCAGACCTGGCACTGCCGAAAATATGCTCACGAAGCAGCGCCTGTCGGGAGCTGCAGCTAATTTCTGGCACCTCTGGTGCTACTACGAACCGCAGTGGGTTGCTGCCCTTTGCAGCAGTAGCCTAGCGTCAGGCACGCTGCAAAAACAGCGGCGCTGGTGGTGGCAGTTGCAGCGGCCAACTGGTGGTGAAAGGGTCGCTGCAATTACTGCCCGCTGTCGGGGCAATTCCCGAGGCTTGCTGCTGCGCATCATGCCATCGTCCCAGCCGCGTCGAGGCCTCCTTCAATCCATCCAACTCGTTCACGAATGGTTCCAATCCATTATTTCAGAAACCACAAATTTAATTCCGTTCCAACAAACCAAATCAAATTCGGACTTTCTTTAAAATCAAATTTCATATGCAATTGGAAATCGAATTTCACGTTGTTGAATTCTTAAAGAAAAACAAATCAGATTTGAATTCTCTAAACTTTCAATGCATTAAAATTTATGAAATCGAATTTCATAAATTATGTCAATACACAAATTAAACTGATATATACATACACATAACAATAACTATTATTGTTAAATTCATAAAAAATAACAAATTCTAATAAGTAACAAAGCAGTCTCTGGTGCCACTGTTAGGAATTGAACAATATATTCACAGTAGAAATTAAATAAACATTCAATTCCTATGTCTAAGATCAACTTTGTACTTCAAAAGAGTTCATGATAGAAAATTACCTCTTTGATGAACGCCGTAAATTGGAATTCCTAATTAACCGTTGGAGTAATGCTCGTCACCACAGCTGTCCAATTGTCCAGTCTCTAACGGTAATCCACACAACGAGAATGGATTTGGAACTCCACAATATTGAACAATTCAGAGCGGATTTATGGGAGTATGTTTAGGGATCTGTCACTTCATATGCTAGCAAGAAATTAACAGAATATCCATGATCACATCGTGTATAATTCGTCATACGAATTTTCCCCATCGTCTCTATATCAAACCCTAAACACAAGACACCTATTTATAGTTGTAGGATGTAAAACCCTAATCACATTTGAGCTTCCATAGGCCTACAGCTGAGCGGTCTAATTAATTAATCTTATTAATTAATTCAGCCCGATTAAATTGGTCCAACTAATTAGACCTTGGACATCAATTTCAACAATACATCTATCTTATAAAGATAGTCTAGTAGTTATTTTAACATAAATTAAGAAAATATAGTTAATATAATTAAAACATTAAATTTTACCTCATTTTTTCTACATATATACCTTCGTCCCATAATAATAGGTTCAGTTTCTATTTTAATTTGTCTCATATTATAGTCTACTTATATAAACGAAATTGAACAATTAATTTCTTTTCCCAATAAACGCTTAGTCCAACTATTAATAAATTTATAGTTCATTAAATTAAATTAGTCTTGAAGAAGGTTATATTAAGGAATTAAGTGTAAATTTTGTGTTTCCAACCACATTAATTCATATTTCTTAATCCACAAGATTAGTTGACATGGGCTATTTATATGTGACGGAGGTAGTATCATTATGTCTCATTAATTGTTTAAAATACTTTAAATGTATAAGTAATTGAATAATAATAATTAATTAGTGGCACATATGAAAATGAAAAGTTAAATACATGCTTAATATAATAAATAGATTATCTTTTTAGGAAAGATAAATATAAAATAATAGACTATTTTTTTGAGATGGAGGGAGTATTTATTAAGACCTAGAGACACCAACAATTTGTTTAAAATTCAAGCACTTGTTTGACGCAGCATGAAGCAAGGAATTCAAATGAAAACCTTGTAAAGAACACAAAAATAGAAATCAACCAGCCAAAATAAAGTCCCAGGAATTTTATTAATACAATATAATGAAGCTAGAAAACCTAAACAACATATAAATAGATTTAGAAAACCCTACATATTTATATATAGGCAAAACGATAAATTAATAAATAAGAAACAAAAACCAAAAAAAAGGGAAAAGTGGATTTTAGAGGTTTAAACAACGTCAATTATATATCCAAAACCCATCATACATTAGCATAGCGTCGAAGGGGGCGTGTGTCTGTTTATCTTGTTGTCCTGCTTTAAAGAAGGTATCATTCATCACCTCAATCAGACACCGAATTCAGTCCAATTATAATTTGCTAAATCGCTAAATTACAATTTAGCCTTTTTTGGTACTTCTCTTCCATTCATTCGGTCAATTGTTCTACATCAGTGTCCTATACCCAAGCATTCCAATTTCCATGAATTCAAGTTACTAAATGCTAGAGGAAATAGTTGGAAACGAAAACTCCTAAAAGGCCAGGGTTTCGTCGGAAGCATTTCGGAAACCAAAACTCTTCTGAAACGTTTGGGAAACTTCAAAGAGTTTTCTGTTTTTTACAAATCTTGGAAACTCCGTGGAAACTCTAAAGAAACATTTAAGAAATTCTTACTTAAAAATTTACAACTGTTTAACAAAAATACAATTTTTCATATTACAAAAGGGATTGTAGGGGTGAGAAATTGAATCATTGACTAAGGGTTTAAGAATTTAACTAAAATGCCATTAGACCACAGGGGTCTTGGCAACAAAAATACAATCTTAATTATATTTAACTAAAAGTTAACTTATAATTAATTAAAGTATTTATGAGTTCAAAGTAGAAAATACTTTAAATCAAACTTTATATAAACTTATAAATTCAATTTATGATATTATAATTGCATCTAAACCAAAGAAAAACTAAAGAATATTCTTATCCCTTTGTTATTAATTTGTGAATTATGAGTTGTTTTAAGATAAACAAGATTTTATGTTAAAATTTTAATTAGATTGTGTTTCATTATTTCAATTATTTAATTAATATTTAATAGTATTTTGAACTTAAATATTAAAATTATAAAATTAAATTAATAATATTTATATAACATTTCTATAGCGTTTCGTGTCCTGCATTTTCTAATTAATAACATGCATTTTCTAATTAATAACATTTCCCCGTTTTGTATTTCTCGTGTCTCGTTTCGTGTCCAGTTTCTGTTTCTGTGCAACCTAGGTTGGAAATTAGAAATAGTAGTACCCTGCCCTTCTATCTTCTCCGTGGACTGCAAGCATTTACATTTTTAAAATTGTCTTCATGATGAAGCCAAAGATTAAAATTTTCCTTGTCTATATCCATTTCAATTTCGCCAGAACAGCAATTAGGTTAATGTGTTGAATCTTTGCAGAAGAAAAGAAACTAAAAGAAAACAAAAAAAATAATTTAGTGGATTACTAGTATGAGTAATAATGATAATAAATCTCCCAATAAGAATGGTACCCCAAACACACGAATTCGAATTCGTGGGGAAGGTTAGGACGGTTCGGCCATTGAGTCCCAGGGGTGTCACCATAAGCCATAAAAGGATCTATGAATTTTTTCCTTTCTGTAATCAATTTTATATGCATAGCGCGCACATCGTCAATTGGTGATCCCATATTTAAAAAAAAAAAAAATGATCTTCATGGCTTTATCTAGAATTTGAAAGTTTGACTAACATAAATTTAAAATCACATGCCAGATGTAGAACATTGACAAGAGATAACATTATCACAATTAATCATTTATTATTTTTTTTGAAGGAATTAATCATTTATTTATATTAGGGTTAGTATGCAAAACTTAGAATCTTATACTAATAATTTATTTCACGTAATATTATACATAATATATAACATATATCATCCAAAAAATGGTAAACGAGTATAGATTGATTGGTTGAAGTGGTGAATAGCGAACCCTTTTTATTACATGCACAAGTTCCAACTTAGAATGCATCAACTTATTTTTTATTTTATTTTATTTTTTTTATAAATGGCACAGGCAGGGGAGGGAAATTAGGGGAAGGCGAGATGTAATTCGAACTCGAGACCTTCCACTCGAAACGTGAGTATTTAACCACCGTACTACTTATTCGAACCATAGAATGCCTCAATTTTTTAGCATCTCAGTTCATTTACAAAAAAAGAAAAGAAAAAGAAGAAGAGCTGATGGGTTCATGGGCCGAGTCGACCCAAACTCACCCTAGAGTGAGCAAGGTAGGGAGATATCATTAGGGGCAGGTCCCAACATGTTTGTAGGTCAAGAGGTCAAATTGCCACTCCTACTTCCTGATTAGTTCACTGATTGATAAAAAATAAGGTATTTTATGGACAGAAATTTGAAAGTAAAAGTGTCAATTAAGGCATTTGGTTTGAGGTTTAAATTTTGTTAGGAAAAATTGTCAACTGGTAAACTAACAAGATGTATCATTATTCTACTAGTATTTTTCAGTATGTGAAATTCAAGACGTGCTACCTCATTTAAATTATGCCAAAGATGATTATGTATGTGTACTATATGGTGTAGGCAACAAATATTTCATATTCCTTGAATACTTACTCTATTTTCTGTGGCTAAATCAAGAACTAATATGTGGATTCAGAGAGTTTAATTTTCATTAAATTGGGATCTTCAACTCACTTGTGAATTTTTCATTAACTAAGCGTATTAAGTTTTCAGTACTTGTGGACTGCTAAAAGTAGAATGTTTTTGTGGTGGGTGATATATAGGCATTATTATGGTCCTAATAATATTTTTAGGATTTTCTGAATGAATATTACTCTCTCTGTCCCACAAAAATAAGCCTATATCAATCTTTCACGTAGATTAAAAAATGTAATCAGTTAATGTAATTGAAAATATAAAATTTACACTTACTTCTCTAATATACCCTTATTCAATATTGAATCCCTTTTTATTTAGTCAACATAATCATTAATGCATTATAAATTTATTAGTAGTTGGACTAAGGGCATATTTAGAAAAGAAATTAAACGTTCAACCTCGTTTATATAAATGAACTAATTTGGTACAAATAAAAATAGAAATGAGACTATTTTTATGGGATGGAGGGAGTATTATTAAAGAACAAAGTTAAATTACAGTTTATATTAATTGCTAATATTAGCCATTTTATGGCTAATTATATTGCTTCTCTTTAATAATTAACTAGCTAATTTCCTCATACATTGCACGGGAAATATATATACATATCTAAAATAAACTAAAGCAAAAACAATTAATTAAACGATAAAAAATAAAAAAAACATATATGTAACTACTTTCAAAATTGATATTCTATGTTAATTGATCGATTGCTGGTCAATATATATAAAATCTATATATAGAGCTGCTTATATATTTACCCGATTAGGCAGCTTGAAGGCTACTTTGATTATTCATAATCTAAAAAGAAATAGATAATAACGAATTTGATTGATGTACTTACCAGTTAAACGCAAGGAAAGAAATAATTAAGAATTTGATTGATACACTGACTTGGTTAAACGAAATCCAAAGCATCTCCAAAGGCCAAAAGTTCCGCCTCAACAACTGAGAGATGATTAAAAATTACTATGCAAAATTAAAAGACGTAATAAACAAAATTTTGAAAATTTGAAAAAAAAAGATTAAAGCGAGCAAATAAATAGATTATTAAAAATTTATATACAAAATTAAGTAGCTATTTGAAGCTATTTATTCAAATTGAATTATAATAAAATGAAATGAGTAGTGTAGATTTAGTAAAGGGATAACTGCAAAAGTAGTCAAATTTGTGGGTAGGGTTAGGAAAAATAGCCAAATTTATCATGTTTTGGAGAAATGGCAATTTTATATGGTCAAAATACCAAATTACCCTTCTTGAAAAATTGGCCACATTTAGTGAAGGGAAAATTCTAGTTGGACAATTTTAGGACAACTCTGAAGGGAAAATTTTAGTGAAGGGGCAAGATTCAAGTAGACATTTGCACAAACCTCTAAAATTCTAATGGCTTTTAAGACAAGATTTGTCTATTATATTTTGGGCAATAACATTGCACAAAGGACAAAATATTTGGAGGGAACAATCAAAAACCCTTTTTTATATTTGATTTGATGACAAAGTGACTACGGAAATGGAATGGTACATTTAGGATTTGATTTTCAGAATTCTACATTTGTTCATAAGCATCGATATCTCCTAAACGTAGATTTTTTTCCTAGCATCGATTTTCTCCTAAAACGTATAATTCTACATTGCGTCATGAACACATGTGTATATTTTTTTCTAAAGTCGTTAAAGTGTATAATTCTATATTCGATTATACACATTACTGTAGAATTTCTGAAATGTATAATTCGACATTTGATTGTATAATTCCACATTTAATTGTATATAGAAGTATATGATTCTTTAAAATGTATAAATCCGATTGTGTAATTCAACATTTGCTTGGGTAATTCCACTTTTTTTTCAACGTATAACTGCACATTTGATTATATACATAAGTATAGAATATTTAAAATGTATAATTCGACATTTCATTGTAGAATCTACATCCGATTACACGACATACGCTCAACAATATAATTTTTGAAAGTGTAGATTTTGTCCCAAAAAAAAAAAAAAAAAAACTATGCGTTCTAGATTCTCAATTTTGCTAAAATTTTCCAAAAAATATATTGGAGGTGAGATACAAAAAATAAGAAAACATAATAAAGTTAGAAGAGTTTATACGAATTTTCTAATACAAAAGGTAAATATGAAAAAAGAGTTTATAATCATTTTCATCATAAAAGGTAAATACTTAATAATTTTCTAATACCAATTTAGTAATACATGAACACAAATTTCATCATGAAAGGTAGAAGGGTTTATACCAACTTTCCAATACAAAAATGAAAAGATTAGGGAGAAAGAACCTACAATCCATGAATCAGCATACAAGCATATGGTCAAAACCAAAAATAATTTATTAAGCAAATAAGGGGAATAATTAGAAAATCTCAAAATTGAAAAAGCTAATTTGTAGGGTGAGGTTCGTGATCACCACATGGAAAAATCCATAACATAAAGTATTCTATTCTAATTAGAACTCCATTAAAAATAATAATAATAATATAAAAATATATAGGCGAGTTGAAATGAAATTTCTACAGAAATATTGACAAAATGGGATCTGGTAATGAAAATATCCTTTGGAAAAAGTTTATCTGTAAACTCTTTAAGATCGATTCTTCATCCTTTAAATCAAGTTTCTTGTCTTCAGATCCGTAGTCCAAATGAAGCGGAGACCAAACCTTCGGCGTCAGTGAGCTACTAAGAACAAGGGTTGAAGATTTGAAATATTCTTTGTACTACGTGTGTGATTTCGTCGACAAATTGTGTTGGCTTTGAGCATCGCAAAAATAGTAGGAGATGATGGGAGACCCCTGGAACGGGAAGAAGGGTTCAAGATTGAGGAATATAGATTTGAAAATTATGGAATATTTTGTAATTTCAATAGGTAAAGTCGAGATATTTTAGTGCATATAATCATCATGCCATTCTGTAGTTTTGAAAATAATCCAAGGGTATTTAAGTCAACAAATTTTAAATTTGGCTATGAGTGCGAGTGTTCATAAATTTAGCCATTTTCCCTATGGAACTTCAAAATTGGACATTTCCTCCAATTTCCTCTTTATTAAAAGTTTAAAATTTGTGTTTATAAATGAGTAGTTATCAAATCAGTGGTAGGTGAGATTATAATGTGTTTCAACAAAAAGAATTAAACATCTTATAAAAAAATTAACTCAGCACTTAGTTAGTATTATTCGATTATTATTAGGGTGAACAAAAAAAGAGGAAAAAAAAGGAACAATAAACAAAAATAAAAACAAAAAAAATAAATGAGACATTAGCGACATTAACTTGACATCATCATGACATTAGATTTTCAATTCCCTTAGGGCGCTAGTTTTCGACGGGAAAAAATAATGCACTACTTAGTTAGTAGTATAAATATATAGATTATTATTTTTAGGGTGAACAAAAAAATACCAAAAGAAAAAGAAAAATAAACAAAAATAAAAATAGAGAAATAAATTAGACATTAGCACATTAACTTAACATCACCATGATATTAGATTTTTAATTCTCTTAGGGTATCAATTTTAGGCGGGAAAAAATAACACACCACTAAGTTAGTATTATAAATATATAGATTATTATTAGGGTGAACAAAAAAAGAGGAAAAAAAGAAAAATAAATGAAAATAAAAATAAAAAATTAAATTAGACATTAGTGACATCAACTTGACATCATCATGACATCATATTTTTAATTCCCTTAGTGTGCTAGTTTTTAGGGGAAAAAATAACCACCACTTAGTTAATAATATAAATATATAGATTATTATTAGGGTGAACAAAAAAAAAGACGAAAAGAGAAAGAAAAAGAAAAATAAACGAAAATAAAAACAGAGGAATAAATGAGAAATTAACGACATCAACTTGACATTATCAGGATATCAAATTTTCAATTCCCTTAAAGTGCCAGTTTTAGGCGGGAAAAAAAATAACCTATCACTTAGTTACTATTATAAATATATATAGATACATATAGATTTGCTAACATGATTTGGTTAAATCAATCATATACATATATCCAGTGCGATTGGCTAGTACTACAAAACTTTTCGCCCCTCAATTGTATTCATTCTCTCTTGTTTCGCTAAAAATTTTGTCTGCTAACACTGACTGTGATAATGGGAGATGTTGCGTCTTTTTTTTTTTTTGGGTGGATTTTTTTTTGGCGGAATTAGTGGTGCTTTGATTCACCTTTGTTTAAGTAGCATTGTCCATCACTTTAACCATATTCAAAACTGCACTGTTCATCATACAGAGCAGTACGAAACACATAAGTCGATGAAAAAATCTATTTATGAATAAGAGTTAGTTAAACTACTAATCTAGATATACAGAAGTGTTAAATTATGTTTGACTGCCAAAATTTGACATGTCGTGGCATGTAAAATGCGCACATAGCCCTCGAGCCACTAGCTAGGTCATAAATTCACATGATAATATAGATGGTATTAGGGGGGATTTGAGAATTCTACCCGAAACCAAGAAAAGAACCAGGGTGAAAAAGGAATTTGGGACTCTAATAGCCATTTGCTTTTAGATACAATTAACTGTAAATTCCTGGTCCAACTTGATAGTTTTTTTTTTTTTTACAAGAATAGGTATTTATACTAGTAATAATTACCAAATATATGTATCATGGGAATTAGTGGATTATTAATTAGTTTTTAAGAGGTCAAATGATGAATAAATTTTCTTATACATAAACGAGGTGAATTATTAATATTTTTAACTCTTCTATTAAGGTTGGCAAATTTATGTAATTTTGGTTTTAGACTTTTGAATGTCAAATAATGAGTGGCTAATTACATATTGTCACCACCGTAACTTGTCAAAAAGGCTCATGAGTTGAAAGCTCGGCGAGCCGAGCACTTGCCTGGTGGCGAGTCAGCTCGGCTTGGCTCACTTAAGAGGCAAGCCTGAGAGAGAATTTGGCGAGTGGCTGCCGAGCAGCTCCTCAAAAGGACGATCTCGCAAGCTGCTCGCAAGCCGGCTCCGCTCGCGAAAATGCAAGCCCGAGCCAAGTCAGCGAGCCCAAACTTCGTGTGAACACAGCCTGACGAGCCGAGCTCGGCTAGCAGAGCCATTTTGCCATCCCTAATTAATACTATTTATTTTAGACTTGAGATTGATGTAAACTGGACTAGACTAGATTATAGACCATTCTTCCATCTCAACAAAAAAGTTCTATTCAATAATTAATTTCCACACCAAAACACCTCTTCAACTTAATCAAGCAACTGACAGAGGTCGATGGAAGCTTTCAGTATTTGATTGCTGAAATTAATTAAGGGATCTTATGGAGCATGGCATCACTGTGGTCCGAGAAGTGTGAAGGCATAGAGAAGGAAATAGGGCTGCTGATTCGACGGCTTCTAAATGGCATGAATATTCACAGGCCCAGATGAAGATTTTCGATCGAAGTTGATGCCGCGCAAGATAGCATTAAGGGCATTCTTAGAACTGATGCTATGGCTCTTCCTTATCTTAGGTTAGGGTGATCGATAAAGACCCTAGTAAGAGATATGCTTTACCACTGGGCTATCTCCTTGCCCACGTCCTACCAACCTAATAGATATATTTCTCTTCGTTATGTATTTTGCTAGAGACACGTCCTATAATGATCTCAAAGACTCAAATAATAATTTAAATTCTTACTCCATGAATGAGATAGAAAAAAGAAGTAGCACAAGAAATTATTAGTTGCCTAATTAAACACAGCAAGTGTTACTTAAATTAATATAAATTCAGCTAAAGACATTTAACACCTTAAATTTTGAAAAATTGGAATACATATTTAAAAAAAAAATTGAAATTCCATGTTCCAGTGGGGCCAGTAGGTAGCTGCGCCACTGATATCAACCGTGTTAGGTACAAAGAACCAGTCGAATGACTCTAAATAGGTGCATTCGCCGGGAAAGTATCAGAAATGATGTTCAACTAGTTTATTGGTTTCTCCTTTAAAGCAATCATATTCACATACACAAATGGTCGTCGGAAAACCAGGAACGTCGTCACAAAACCCAATCGGATGAAGAAAAGTGAAGTCGTTATAGCAAATCTGTTTACAACAATCCTCGTTGCAATCCTCGATGCTGCACGGGCTCACACCGCGCCTACATCGTATATCAGGTCTGCCTTCAGCTTCGAATATCGCTGTCGGAAAGGGAGAAATCTCTTTTCGAGCCATCACCATATCCACATCGCCACCTGCATTCACATTATGTATGAGCAGTTACTCTATGTATGAGCAGTTACTCTAACTAATTTCCTATTTTCCTTCACCGTATAGTTCTCAGACGAGTTACGGAAAACATACCAAATTCGGCACATATCGACTTAATGCCCAATAACAGAACGAGGCCAAAGATGAAAGTACTTGTCGATTGAATAGCCATTGATATTAATATAACGTTTTGGTTTCTTTCAGAATTCAGAGTGGTGATGACTGATGATATATATAATGTGTGACATGTTTTTTGAAATTTTGAGTATCTATGACAATTAAAGAATAAACATAATTAAATCCTTGATGAATTCGTTGCTGAATTAATTAATTGATAAATTTAAGGCTAAATAATTGCTTTGCTTTAATTGCTTAATTTATTCACTTTTTAAGATTTATGCTAATATAACTCATCTGGACCACAAATAAGAGTTATTAGAGCCAGTTAATTGCATCCGAAACCCTGTTAACATGTAATGTAACGATGACTATGGTCTATGTTCACTGACAATATGCACTATATTTTTCAACAATGCACTATTTGATTGGAAAATTTTTCTTTTGGAAATGGAAACAAAAATATTTTCTTTTCAAAGCAGATTTCATGTTGGTAAGCAAACACGCCCTAAGTTTAATATTTCGCAATATCTCGTTCTGTATCAAGAGTCCGAGAAATAGATATGACACTTTTGGGACGTACTTGAAAATTTCTGAAATATTATTATGAATGACTGATTAACATTGAAAGCGAAATGATCAAAGGGCTTGTTTTAGTAGTAGAGGCACTTCCTTAACATTATGTTCTGGATTCGAGTCACCCTATCCCTCCCCTGCGATTCCCAATTTGTACTCAAAAAATATTTCATAACATTTATTGCCTGTGGAACATATAAACTGAACTTGCAAAATAACAATTTCCAAAAGAACAGTGCCAATTCTGTACAGCCGAAATGACAACGGTCTGTGTAAGGCGGGGCAGCCATTGATTCTGCATTCTCAAAAAATCAGCGTTCATCTGGTGTACAATTTGATAGCTTACGCTAAGGCAATTCAGAGAGATAATATGAAATTAACAGATGCATTGGTGAAGAACATGGGATACTTTGCAGCCTCTTTAGTTGATGCCATGATAACAAAAAACCTTTTGTCATTTTTAATTTCTTATTTAATGAGAGGGCTAAAGGGTTATTTTCTTTTCCCTTAACAATTAAAATGAATGGATTCCATCTATAGCGACCTTTTGTGAGCAATTTTGAAATGCTAAACTCTAAAGATTGAAAAAAAGAAAAATGGTTTAGAGGTGAAATTGTGACATTTTCCAAAGGTTAGAGACCTTTTGTAAAATTTACCCTTTGAGATTTTGTGTCACCTATTATTAAAGAGAAGACTAAAATTACTCTGATGAATACATATATGTAACAATTATGGCTGATATTAAACTTTCTATCTTTTCGTTGAATGTTAGTGACTTAGTGGGAAAGGCACATTACCGATATATTTTATTCGCGTTTTAGCTAAATGTTTCCTTTTGAGTAATAAATAAATGACGAACATGTACCATGTTCAAGCTTGCTGCTCGGCTCTCCAAATATTTTAGTTGGACCCATGGCTTGTCACTTGCCAATCCTCGTGCAGGTTGCGAGCGGGCTAAATAACCTTTTTTCCTTTTTCTTTTTTTTTTCTTCTTCTTCTTCTTTTTAATACTAGCCAATAGCCATTTTAATTAAGTAATTTGTTATATATATAATGGGTTAACTGCACTAATAGTTTTATCAATGATCATTGGAGGTCAGGTTTAGCCTCTCGTAAGTTGTACTTTTCTATTTCATTTTAAGAATAAAACTAGCCACTTTAGTGGCCTTCATGTTAAAAAAAAAATGGATAATGGATGGTCAAGTACTTAAAATTTAGTGACCATTAACATAGTTAATCAAAAATCAACTGATCAACGTACTTATCTTTTTATTAACACGTGGATGAATTACTACTTTGCAAAGAAAACAGAGGAGGAAGTAGAGATAGACATACTATACAAAAATACCCATTTGTGATCGCTTTCAAACGTACCAAACACATCAAGTAAAAGCTTCTTAGTATTCTCCAAATGTTTACATATATACACACACACTCCCTTAACACCTTTTAAAACACAATAAGCTTAAGAGTTAAAAGAACAAAAGCATAATTACATGACAGAACTTTGAAATGAAGTAAATTTTTGTGTTAATTCATTTTCAGAATAAGAAAAAAGCATAAGTTAATTAATTAAACAAAGCAAGCAATTTGTTTGGTGTTGTATTTGTTGAACGAAACTTTGCTGCTGTCTCTTCAACCTTGAGAAAATCTTCCTTTTTCTTGGCTTCAACCATTGCCCTTTTTTCTTCAACTGCTTTGTGGATTTCAACAATTTTGATCTTCATCTTTTCGCGGGTTTCCGCCTTCTTCTTTTCAAATTCTTCCTGCGCATCCATAGATATTAAACTAAGTAAATGTTACGTTCAAGAAAATGGCACAAATTTTATATTTTATGGCATGCTTAGCAGACAAAATTGAATAGCAGACAACATTTTACTACTTTCTTCCCTTTCTTTAGGATTAGTTAATTAGTTACATCAGCTATCATCGCGTATATTATACCAAACTGTTGGGTATGTTGCCACACAACCTCCTTATAGGCGATGATCAAACTTACATTCATAGGCCAATGTCAAGAACTGAAGTAGATCAAATCATGCTACAAGTTGAAACCCGAAGTTGGAGCAATGCCCATTTCACTAGGGTCGTCCAACTGTAGTAACTAGTCTTTTGTGGCTTATTATTCTTTAGCACTTTCTTTTTTGTAGCCTATTTGTTCAAAAAGCACAGTGGATTATTGCCCTAGCACTTCATATTTGCAAGACATTGTCTTGGCTCCTTGGAGCCTGTTCTAATTTTCAAATTGGTGGGAAGAGGGGCTATTGCCTTTGGCTTTGAGGTGTACTTTTAGTTGGTTCTCCCACTCTTAGACTTATTGAGTGTTTTATTAAGATAGTTGCTCATTTTGGTGTTTCCTTGTAGTTGAAGACTTCGAATATGAGCATATTTTATTTTGTACACACTCTTTAAGTCATTTTGTTTTTTGGTGAGCAACTTGTACAATACACACCCTGACGGGTTTGCTAAGGCTTGAGATAACAAGTACACAAATAGATATCTCGAGATATACATCTCGTCTCAGAATACAGGTACCCGATTCAATGCTTGTGAATGAGGGGAGGTTCTTGTAAATCTCCATGTTTCCTCGGAGGCCTACTTGTAAGTACACTTGTAGCTATCCTTTCAAAAAAACCATCTCCAATGCTCCAGGTCTGTCCAAAAAATAGTCTATTGTGGCACTCGAAGAAAACATAAAGTATATCAAAATGTCGGGCGAAGCCGGACAATGGTGAAGACCTTTAGCACACGTTATTTTAATTTGTCTCTACATCTCTCATCCCTTCACTTTCTCTATCTGCACTTTCTCTCACCCCTCTTTCTTCACTCTCTTCCCTTCAAATTGGCACTAATCACAAGGATTGACAGACCATAGCATTGAAGATGCTCTTATATTATTATTTAGCCTCATCAAACATAATTTCTATGAACATATTTTGTGGAATTTAGTGATACCAACTAATGTTTATACATGCATCCCAACTGCATGCCACTTAAATTATAATTTAAGCTATCAAAATATAAGCCGAAAAATAGAAAATTTTAAACTTCAGTGAATAGCAAAAAAATCAAAAATCTTCACCTCAATCTGCTTGATTTGAGCCTCAATAGATGCTTTCTTTGCATTCTCCCAAGCTTCCACAGCAGACAACTTTTTATAAGCCCTGAAACATAATTTCAATAAAAAAATTTCTTTCAAAAAATGGAAAAATGGAAAAGAAGCAGATTTCATTGTCAACAAATTTGAAACTTGATCTTTATTATGATATTTCCTCTGTATCTCTCTCTGTTTCCTTTTCAATCAAGAAACTCATATAATTCATAAATATAGCATATTTTGGCCATCAAAAAGCTGCTCTTTCAAGAAAAGAAAATTTTGATTTGCAAAAAGGGAAAATTCACGAGATCGAGTATTCCCCTCCACCCTCATGGCCCTGGACAGACTGAAGTATACAGTTTCCATTGTGTAACGTATACGTTAGGCCTCCCAAAATATAACAGAGGCATACAAAAATTTCCTCGGACGAGAAATTGGAAACAAAAAATACTGAGAAGAACATGTAAATGAATAAAATTTTACTTGTTATCTGCTTTTGATTTTTCACTTTCTTCCCACGCCTTGATCAGAGCCAATCTTTTCTCCTGTTCCACTCTTGCAAGAGCTTCATGTGCTATACAGAACCCAACATAATCACAATTCTAATTGTTATGTATAAATAAAATAATTACTTCTGCATATACCTTGATCTTTAGAATCTGTCACACTCCTTTCAATCCCTTGATGTCCATCCTCTGTCACAAATCCAAAAATTTCAACGAGAAGCTTCAAAAGTAAAGGGGCTGAAAAAAATGCGTATATTAGACGAAAACTGAAAGGAGAGAAGTGAAGTACTTTGAGGAACTGGAGGGGGCTTAGGGGGAGAGTTTTTGTCATCTGGAATTGTAACAACTGTCTTGTGAAATGAAACATGATGGCTTGAAGCTTTTTTCTCAAGAATTGCTTCTTTGGGAGATGAAATTTCCACCGGTTTAACCCTTGTTGGCTCCTCTACTTCTCCCATATTGATATATTAACTGAATTTTGAATGGAAATATAATAGAATTCTTCAAGAATTTGAGAGGGATAGTGAGAAGATGGTAGGCAAAGATAGTTGGGAAGCTGCCAGGAAAGGTAGAGGGTGATGTGATTATGATGATTTGTTTAAAACAAGCTCACCACTCGTATGTTTTTCAACACATAAACACGGAAAAGTTTCCCGTATTTGTGAGGGGTTTGTACTCGGTTATATTGAAGGGAGAGTTGGCAAACCTCTTGTGGGAGCTTTTTTCTTTTGGAAATACCTCGACTCGAAAATTCAAATTCAAATTCAAATTCAAGTTCAAGGTACGAGTCTTATTGTTAACAAAAAAAAAAAAAAAAAAAAAGTACACAAAGGGGACATATGAAAAACTTAAAAGAGCGACTTATTTTGATAAAAGTTGGCTTTAAATGAATACCTTGTTTATTTTCGAGGTGAAAAGGTTCTTTTCCATTTTTTTTTTTGGAGGGGGGATAAATTCTTATCCGAGTTGAGCTGTGAGTTTACCTTTAAACAAGAAAATATTTGGAACCCGTTGTAGTGGAACCAGTAGGGAGACGAAAATAATATACATGTATTCACACGAACTAAAAATTTTTGAAAACTTTTTATTAAAAAAAATTGAAAACTTTCAAGAAAAAAAGTTTCAAAAAATGTTCTCTGAAAAAATGTAGGAGTTGAGAGAG
>CAVNYN010277678.1:0-12561 GCA_963692815.1 Nyctanthes arbor-tristis
TTAAGACCAAGGGTGTAGCTCAAGTGGTAAAGGGCGAACAGCCCTTACCTGAATTAAAAAATTGGTGGGGAGAAGAAGGATGTGTTTTGTTTGTGTTTATTTATCTATTTTTTATTTTATTATTATTATTATTATTATTATTATTATTATTTTTTGGGGGGGGGGGGGTGTTGGTTGAAGCAGCCTCATCTCTGGCTCTCTCTTGGTAATCTGGGTGTAGCAGATGTTCCGACTCAAGCAGTTCTATGTGTTGATAAAACTACTGTTGTTTCATTGTCTCTATGACTCGTATTTGATTTCTTCTTTTCATATAGGAGTGCGATATCAACCTTGATGGTGAACTCAATCGTGAGGAATTTGCAAAGTTCATGAACAGGATTACAAAAGATACATTCATCACTGTGAGTCAGGGATTAATCACCACCCTGGCTGTGGCTCCAACAGTTGCTCTGCTGACAAAGAAGTCAACAGAGAATGTCCCTGGTGTTGGGAAGGTGGTGCAGAAGTTGCCAAATTCAATCTATGCATCCCTAATTACCCTGGTTATTGTCATGTTTCAACAAGGCCTGGAGAAAGCATAGAAGCCTCATTCGCCTGCCAGGATTATTTGTAAAGATCTGTGGGTTTGTTTCATGCCTGTTCAAATTGATTATGTCAGATAGATAATAAGGCAGAGTATCTGCACTTCAGACGATATAGTTACCTTTGACAAGTGGTATAGGATTTCTTGTTGAATTTCCATAACCTTTGGATGCTTGTTTTGAAGTAGTATTTTTTCATCCGTATTTTGTGAATTGCATGGCTAGATATTTGTCTACAGATTTACTCGAGTATGATTATGTGCCCCACCGTGGATTTTTATTATAAATTTATAGGAAACTTGAAACCTTCTGTAGATTGTGATGGTTGGAAACAAACTCAACATCAATTTCACCACATAGAAACAGAAAGTATTCTTGCACACTTTCAAATGAAAATAGAAAATATTGCATTTAATCTGTTATTCCAGTTCGCAACAAGACAATACATCAAAATGTCAGTTCTTAACTGGATAAAACGTAAAGAAATATACACAATTTCTTGCTTCTTAACAAATATACACAATTTCTTGATTTCTGCCTTTTCTGAAACCATTGCTCATGACACCTATGCCGTAAAGCAGTTGCTAGAAATCGAAGGAACCTTTAATACCATCCAGACTCTCTCCGAGTGATACCCTGCCAACAGGAACGACAAGATCAAGTAATCAATTGATATGAATAACTGAATTAAAAACTGGGAAAAAATGCAGAAACAACGATTTTGATTCAATGATGAATGGTTTCATCCACATCTAGCTAAACCGTGAGTAGAATGCAAAAATGTAGAATTAGATCATTTGGGCAGGAAAAAAGAATCTAGCCTTCTGAATGACCTTTTTTTTTTAAAAAAAAAAAAAATCAATAAATAAATAAATAATAATAATAATAATAAAGTGCTTCTAAATTAACCGTAAAAAGAAATTCAAAAATTCCTACTCGGTTATAAATTTCAAACATGTCATCAATTGGAACAAGAATGAAAAATATGGAGTTAGTGAAAATCAAAACACTGTACTATACATCCATGTTGACAAACACATTCTATTTAAAATTAAAATTTGGTCAAACTAACTACATCCAGATATTTGACGGAACCACTTGTACTACACAAATGTCAACCACTTATTTTCAAAAATTCTATTTCTACTTGTAAAACAAAAACAGTTCGTGAATGGAGTTGACCAAATTTTGCATGTTTGTTCTTAACTTGGATGGTGCTGGTACCCGGTGAGTAATCAAGAACCATGACAAGAAGGGACAGTTAAAGGATTTATTAAATTCATAGGTCGCTCGAGTCTTTAGTAATCAACTTAGGGATAATAAGAATTAAGGACTAATAATTTCAACCCAGTGATCCTTTGGAAAGACTATTTTCTGGCTCTCCCACATCTCCTTTGTTTCAATGAATCTACAGCCTAACAGACCACTCGTCAACTCCCATGAGGAAGTCATGCACTACAAGCAGAACACAAGACTATTCCGCCAACATAAGCTAAATATTCGATCTCTTCACTGTTGTGGTTAATATTCACCAGTTCGATTGTTGGTTAAGAAATACACAAGAAAGCATAACTACCACAACATATGGTAATCAAGGTAGGTGCATCTTATCTTACATATCAGTCTGAAACATGGAGAAGATGAAAACTTTTAAACAATCTAACTACACAAATACAATTCAATTTCTGGCATGAATCTGTTTAAAATCTAGAGAACTTGAGAAGAATCTAATCTAATAATGTAATTCTACCACAAATTGAATTGGCAGTTACAAAACCACACGTCACCAGATACACCTTGCCAAGTTACAGCCAGTGTGAAAAGGAAATATATACACAAATTGCTTCAATCTCTACTTACTCTTTGAAAGTTGTAAGGATTAGTCAAACAAAATTATCGATATTAGTCAAACAAAATTATCTAGATATTTTTTCGATTTCTGCATTTTAGCATCCCTACGTCTTACTTTACACATATGTCATTATAACACAACAAAGACATTTATATACGCCTCATCAAACCAAAACTAAGAGTGTACAGTATTTTCTTCAGATTTATTTATTTATTTTTTTTTTTCTATTACACCATGTTAAAGTTTTACATCAAATAAGCAGGACTTTAAGGAAATCTAACCTGACAAAGATGACATACATCAATCCTATTTGTAAGCTTATACTGAAGATAGCTTTAAGAGACTAACTATTACATAAAAACCTATCAGTATCTGTTGAGATGAATTTGAGCCCCTATCTGTGCGGAAGTTCTGACTGTTAATTTCAATTATTTTGGTAACTTGGAAGGATCATGTGGGTTGTGATTTCATTAATGACTACATTCTTCCTCCTGTTGACCTGTTTCAATCTGGACTCGCCTTGAGATAGTATTATGTAATTTATTATTCTTTAGGCAAGTGATGTTTATCTAACTACCAACAGAAGAAAAATCAACAAAGGATCCTATGAATAGCAATCAAATCCTTTCAATTTCAGTGGCATAATTATACATGAACATCTAGTAAACACAAAGGGAGGAACATCTAGTAAACACAACAAGATTTTTATCTTTTTTTGGGTGGGAGGGGAGAGGATATTCGTGCAATATTACCTGTGCATACAGTACTTGTACTCTGAACTCCTCACATAATCTTTCTCCCCTTCTTCTAACTACAATTGGAGAAAATAAAAGACAATGTATTCGATCAACTGACCTAAATCCAAAAGAGCCGCGCATATAAGCAACCATAGATGCAAATTTGTAACTGCAACTACATGGTATTGCAAATTCTCACCGGATCACTCTCGTAAATGAGCTCATAACAGACTGGAGACAAGCATTGTAAAGCGCAATTCTCCTTGGCTATCACCGAAGACATGCATTTTTGACCCCACAATCCACTTCACAACAAGGAATTGCACAAAACCCACAAAAATCAATAACTGAAAAACGCACTACTGGACAGCCCCCGAAAAATTAGAGAAAATTATGTCCTCATAATTTTGATTAATATGCAAAATTTACCTCTCTATGTCCTCATAGCATTCGTTCTTCTTCTGTCGAATCTCAGCGTCCTGTTAAAGCCCAAAACGGGCAACCGCAGAAAATCTTATAAGATTGATGTCGAACTGAACAATATGCAAACTGAATGCTCAACACAGAAAAAGACACACTTACAGAGATGGGAACTCGAGATTTAGCGCTAACTCGATGGGAAGATAGTAAAAAAACAACCAAGAAAATCCCTAAAAGACCTTTCGGATATCTGATTGTGCCACCCATTTCGAATTTGTCGCCTTTTCTTCTTCTCCCGTGATTTTCTCAGTTTACAGGCGAGGAGGGGGATCGGGTTTTACCCGTTTTGAACTAAAGTCGTTTGTTGACATGCGACTCTCGTTGATTTCTAGTGAAAGACGCCTTCCCGTGGTGATTATTATTTTCGCTTATGATTAAAGGTTTCATTATCCTCTTCGATGTTCTATACTTAAAATAAAATAAAAGGGTGTACGTTACTACAATTAAAATTAATTCACATGTTATTGTAGAAAATATTCTAATATTTTATTACAGTCTGTTCGTTCTGATTAGAAATTACAACAAAATTTATATGTAATATTACTTGTACAACTAGTTAGAATGATTAGAATGGTATCAACTATTGATATGTGAATTAGCGTATCTTAATTTTATATTGGAATTTGCTGACTAATTCTGTTTGTAAATCACTATTGCTAAGACCAGGTGCAGAAATTCCAATCTCATTCTCTTACTAGCAGATGATACACTTATTATTATGTTATATAACTAACAACTGACATGTAGTAATAGAAGGAAGACGTGGTAATAGAATGTCGTGGTTCTCCTTTTTTCCTTCTTCTTATTGGTACTACTTAATCGAGAGATCAACAGACAATATAATCTCACTTATAGGAAACATTTCAATAGTTTGGTGATTATTTGATATAACCAAGAAAATTAGAGGAGACTTGATAAAAGTGAAAAAACAAAATTGCTCAAATCCACTGAGTCTTCATGTTGAAGTTAGCAATGTTATTGTATGAGATTATTATTTTTGTTTAAATAAACAATTAGCTAGTCTTTGTATATGAAGCTCATTTGGCTGCAAGCAGAAGTATAACCTCCATCTATAACAAGATTGTGCCCTGTCATGAATCCTGCTTCATCGCTTGCTAGAAATAGGACACCCTGCGCAACATCGTTGAAACTCCCACATCTTCCCTTAATAAGGCTGCCCCGTTCGCCTATAATCTTAGCGACATCCTCAGGCTTCAAATCTTCGTTCCCGAGGAACTTCCGGTAACCATTCATGAGCATCTCGGATGGCACCCCGTGTACACCGAGCTCACATGCCGTGCTCCTGGCTAGGCCGAGAATGGCCTCTTTTGATCATTGCACCTGCAGCGTGCTTTATTCCGTGTACAATTCCATTCAGATTTATATCGACCAATACCCTTAGGTCCTCCATTTTGAGGTTTGTTATGCTCCCTTCTGCTCCTGCTACGCCAGCATTGTTCAGTACCCTAAGCCATGTTCAGTACCCTAAGCCAATGAGAAATTAACAAGTAGATACAAGAAGCCCAGTTAATTTATTATCTCGGATCCATATATCTAATTCTTTCATTCTTCTAATTGGCTATCGTACTCGTGGAGTATTTAAAATTTTTCCTTCAAAAACGTTTCTAATTCTTTAATGTACTACTATATATACCGACCTCTTTGTGTTTTCACCACTTGGAGCCATTTCACCACTTGGAGCCATTTGATTTTGCAAGAATTTTAGCACAAATGCTTGTAACATATATAGCAAGTACCAGAGAAAAATAATGAAATGAAGCGCTTTTGTGAGTTCTTTAGAAAATTGATTCTTTACTGATGCACCCTCTTTTCATTCCCACAACTAAAGATTGATGCTATTGTTTTGGCACACTCTTGCTCACTCATAATTTTTCTATAGAGTTAACACGGCATCCGTTACAGAACCCACTTACCAACCATTTTTCTCCACTTATTACCATATAAGCACGCAGGCCCTGTAAACGAGACCCGGGTTGGCTCTATAGAAAATTGGGCTCACTCCAGACCAAGGTTGTCATTCATAAAATTGGCTGCAGATATGCTGATAAGTATGCTATATCTTCTGCGGGCTTGGGGAAATTCTTTTTAGGGGACGGAAATAAATGAATAAAAAAGCATGAGAGGCGCCTCAGCTCGATACTAACTGCTCATTAAAATAACTGAACTGAGACAACATTAGAGTAGTATTCTAGCGCTATATGTGTCATATAGTATAACAACATATGACACATGTGGCGTGCATATGGCGTCTAGAAAATTTTCAGCATCTAAGCATATAGATCGAGAACAATATTGTTCTTTATCCATTAATAATTATCAAGAATATATATATATATATATGTCAACTTCACATTTTGACAGTGATATTTACAAGGCAAAGAAATGGAAAAAGGAGAAGGAAATGATCAGCCGGCCTGAAATAGTTGGTGATGATGATGACAACCACACCCCATAAGTCAACTATTCATAGCCGCCACATATGACCAAAAAGAAGGGTCACATTCAACATATATGCATGATTGATAGGAATGAAATAACCACCAAGCAAAAATTCTGTATAAATAAACCCTCAGCTGGCACTTTGGGCACGAAGTAAAGTTATCTGTGAGAGGAAAAATGGCTGAAGAGTTGAAGCTTTTTAGGACATGGTCAAGCGCATTTGCTTTGAGGATTGTACATGCCCTCAAGCTTAACGGCTTAGAATATGAGACGGTATTCGAGGATCTCAGCAGTAAGAGTGCTGCTCTCTTGGAGTATAATCCCGTTCACAAGAAGGTTCCCGTACTTGTGCACAACGGAAAGCCAATCTGTGAGTCACTTGTTATTCTAGAGTATATTGACGAGACGTGGGAACAATTTCCTCTCTTACCACGAGATCCTTATGAGAAAGCCCAAGCACGATGCTGGGCGAAATTTGGAGATGAGAAGGTACAAAGAACTCTTCTTCTTTTTTCTTACTTTTCTTCGTTTCCCCCATAGGAAAAGTAAGATATATATATTCATCCAAAACATGATAGTGTACCCTCTCTTCATTGTGTAATGCAGGTTTTATTATCATCAATGAAGAGCGTTTTATTTAGTGAAGGGAAAGAGCAAGAAGAAGCCATTTCTGCAGCTGTCCAGGACCTTAAACTAATAGAAGAGCAGCTCAAAGGGAAGAAATTCTTTGGGGGAGAAACTATCGGATATCTTGATATTGCATTTGGTTGGATAGCTAATTTAATCAGCATCCTCGAAGAGCTAATTGGTCTGAAAGTGGTAGATGCAGAGAAACTTCCACAGCTATCAGTGTGGATTCAGGACTTCTCGGATGTTCCAGTAATCAATGAATGCTGGCCAGCTCGAGATAAAATGCTCGAGAAATATCAACTTGTGCGTGAACAATATTTTAAAAAAGATGTATCTCAATGAACTCATGCATCTGATTTATGTATCAGTTGTGATGATATCTCTATTTGTCGAATAAATTGAACTTGCACCCTGGAAAGTAGACCTTTTCCGAGAGAATAATGGTAGGAAATATCTGCAGATCATCATGATTCATGAACATTTTATGTCAGATCAAACAAACATAGACAAAACATTAATTAGCAAAGCGGGAATATGTAATCATAGACAAGTCAAATTCTGCCAGGTAAAATAAAAATAAAATCCTTTATGATGGACATTTTAAATAGCCAAGTTTCTAGGAGAAGAAACCCATCATTGGATGAAAACTTTCAGTAACCTTAACAACAAAGGAAAACAACAATCAAACTCAATGGCTAAATATTTCAACCATGCCATAACATGATTTGTAAATCAGATATTCTCTTATTAATAAAATGAGATTTATGTAATCCATTCAAATTTTGCAATGTTATATATTTTCTAGCAAATATCCGAAGGATGCAAGGTTACATGCTAATGATGAACTACGCTCATAAACAGCTTACATGTCAAATAACAATCTATGAGAATACAAATCAGAATGCTTTTTCCATGTTCCATGAAAAAACATGGAAGCTATCTTCTGAAAGATCGTACTGTTGTCAATAATACAAATACGTATAGCTTATCTTGGCAGCAAAAGCTTGGACTTACAAGTGAAAGATCTGGCACACTGGGGATACGTTGGACAAGACCACGTAAAATTTACTTTATCCCAATGAGATTTATATAATTTCCATTGGGCCTACGACAAAGGCAGGTATGAATTCTGGTTCATCTTGTGAGCTCTTAAAGGTATCAATGATAGACATCACTTGAGGCTTCTTATGTCTCAATTAAATAGCTAATAGCATACTCATGCCAGTCATTGAGATAACCATGATCACATGCAACAGGTAGTAGATTTTAGCAACCAACAATTGAACTTTGACTATTATAGTATTCTGTTTTTCAGAAAACTCCAAAATGAATAACCGTCTCAGATTCTTCAAGGTGCCCCAAAAAAAAAAAAAAAAAAAAAAAAAAAGATAACCCATGTCATGGAACCACAACCATGGAAGAAGTAAAATTCAGATGCTATTGTCATGCATTAGAAGCTAAAGACAGATAAGTGAAAATTCAACAAGTTGGCTACTTGTTTCTAAAGTGAAAACAGTTCCTCTAATGACAAGTTGAATCAGTAGGCTGGTTTGGGAAAAGATGCCATAAGCATGGAGTAGTAGTTTCTTTGATTAATGTAACAAACAATTTTGCAGATTATGGTTATTAATTTTCATAGATGATAATTTATGATTTTTCTTGACTGATGTAGCAAGCAATTTTGTTGCAGATTTTAGTAAATAGTTCACATATAAAATAATGTAAAATTCGTATTGATCAAATGCTCACCATGGGCATTGTAAGACGTGCAGTATTAATGATACACTACCAATTGTACCAGGTCTCCCACTAGTGAAAAAAAATCTTAAAACTTGCAATGCATTATTGGCAGTGGGCACTATAAGCAATGCCCTGGTGGGCATTCGATTACTCCTGAATGTAAGATTATCTTACTGAACACAGAATACAAAATAGTAGAGGAAGATGTCAGTTACCTTTTCTTCAATAGTAGCATCAAAAGATCAATTGCCGCCTCAAATTAGCACCAGATATGTCAACTTTACTTGACCTCTGGGAATAATGCACGAAATAATCTGCATAGAGACGGAGATCAATCCATGCAAACAAGGCATCCAGCTTGCCAAAACCAGATTTGCAGAATATTGAAGACGGTAAATCAAGTAGAGAGAAATTATCTACCACACAATAAACGCTTCAAATTTCTACATGCCACTGAAAGTATAAATATATAAACATTAGAAATTCAAGTTTTACCTATTAAATTCAAGTTTCTCTGGACCATCATTTGTACATTCTTCATCGAAATTACTGTGAGCAGAACTGGGATCCAAGATATGGAGGTGGAGCGGTTCTCAAATCACAATATATATGCCACCATTTTACCAGTTATCTCGTCAATTATATGTTCCATCCTTAATTAAATGAAAACGAGTCGCATCTCTAATTAATATTTCCTGTTTGACAATTTTTGATACGTGCTTTGTCATGATGCGACAATCACTATGTTCACAAAGCACGTCCATTTCCCATCTTCCTTAATGTCATGCAAAACAGATTTACCATCAGCAACATGCCTTCTTTGGCCATTAATCCAGAAAAGATATCCTAGCAACTTATTAAGTTCTTTGCACTGTTCAAAGGACCAATCAGGCGATCACCAGACCCAAAATAGAAAACCTTATTTTGAATCTCCACCTTAGTGCATCCAGGGTCTTTTTGAGTCTTCTAGCTTTTAAGGATGTATGTATTATCCTAAGTTGCTTCCACTTTCCCAAGGAAGCACAAAGATTTGAGGCCAAAACATCACATCCGGGGTCATCTGAGTTTAATTGAACAATGCGCTCTGGCATGTCACATGTGTTATGCAATTTCAACATCTCCTCTTGCTCAGCAAGCACTTAGTAAAGACCCCCATATCCTAGCATCAGGTTGGCATCGAAAAGAGTCTTTTGCATCAGCAAATAGGCCAGATCATTAAAGAAGGTCAACTACACAAGCATGATGTTCCAGCCTAGGCTCAATATTATAGTCTCTCTTAATTTGATTAAAGCACGTGTGCTCTTCCGATCTCACCAAACCAGAATGGCCGCATGCATCCATGATGGCAACAAACACAATGTTATCTGGAACAACAACACCACGTGCCTTCATCTCCTCAAAAGTTCTCCTTTTTTTCAAATCCCAAAAGACCAGTACTGAATTCTTCAAATAACCAGTGTTAGAATACATCTCAATCAAAGCACTCGCATCTGGAATGTCGAATTCAAAACCCAACTTGAAAATGCATCAATGTATCTCCTTCCCTTGTATTTTCGCAATATGAAAGGAAAATAAGGGCATGGTACTTAATAAGGTAGGTATATCTGGCATTAGTCCTTCCATTCTCATCTTATGGACCATTCTGAAACCTAGATTACTCTCTTTAGAAGGAGAAGATACAGCAATAATAGTACTCCATGTTACTATATATGGAACTTCCATGTTTTCAAATTGTTCTAGTGAATCACCCATTGCTCCACATTTGACATATCAACAAAGTGTGTCACTCAAAATTTGCGAAAATTGAAATCCTTGATTCGTTATATCACAATGGATTTCTTTTGCCCGTAACATGTTCATCAGTTGGATGCCAATCGAAATAAGTGTCACATAAGTGATAGAATTTGATTGCAAATCCCTCCTCATCGTCTTAAAAAAGCTCTACTGCTTCCTTATGAAGTCTGTTTTCAGTATAACCATTTATTAGTGAATTCCATGAAAATAAATCTCTAGCTCTCCTATTCTCGAAAACTTGCCTTGACCCCATTGTATCTCCACATTTGACATACATGTTGATTATAAAATATCAGGTTCAAATTGACTCAGTGTTCCCGGAAACAGCCTGATTGACACTTGGTAAAAACCAGTTTACCAGACTTCGAATACCCGTAAATCATAATATTCCAAGCGATAGTGTCTTTAACAACCATCTCATGGGAAACCCTCTTGACATTCTGTTAATGTATCAAACTTAACATACATCAAAAGCACAGGGGTTATTGATCAAAAGCACAGGGGTTATTGACAATCATACCGTTCTCAATCCCAATTTTTTCTTCCAAACCGTGAATTATCTGGCCCTTATCAACCTTCCCTGATCCTCAACATGCTGGTAAAGCTCAAAAACGTGAAACAAGCAGGAACAAAGTTTGAAATTCTTAGTTGATAATACATTTCCAGTGTATCCTCAAAGTATCCATTGGATGGAGCTATACGCTGCTATCTGGCTAAATACCTAACACCTTGAATGTATACCAGTAAAGGCATTATCAATAGACAAAACCGATTCAAAACCCACCTTCAGAACATGCTCATGAACCTCAATCCCCATCTCCAAATACATCAAACTTCCGCACGCGTTAACAACAGAAGGAAAAGTGAATCTATCAGGTTCAACCTTGGATTGTCTCATTCGTCTATAAAAATCTAGCCCTTCTGTAAACAAAGCATTTTGTGTCAATGCTCTAATTAATTGTATCGGGATGGATTTTTTTGGAGGTTCTTCAGGTCTCCCGCTAAAGCTAATGCTTTTGAGATCGAAGTGTGAAAATCCTCGCTCTCCATTTGTAAAGATACTGTGTGGGCTTTCATGGGGAACGGCTTTCATCTGAGGTCAAAATGCGAAAGTATTCAAAATTGAGGGTGTTAGGGAAAATTTTGATAAAATGAAAGGGTGTTTTAGCACTTGAGCGGTCATCATATTATTTTATTTTATTTTATTATTAGTAAACCATATATTTATATTAAAAATTACTGGTTTGTTTATGCCAAGTTACTTCACTATTACCATATAAAAGAGTCACTTTCGTAAAAAATATGCCCTGGTTTTCGAAACTACCCCTGAAATTATTTGCTTTTCTCAGCCATAACATGAACCTCTCAATTGTTCTTGATGAAACCGCACAAGCGCCCTCTTTCTCTCGCTCTCTCTCTTTCTCTGACGCTCTTTGAGCCCCCTTCTTCATCAATCGATTCCTTATCTTCAAATTCGTCAACCACACACAAGCACTCTATCTTTCTTTCTCTCAACTTCATCTTTCATCAAATCGATTCGTCCGCCATTGGGGCTTTTTTGGCCAGAAGCATTCTTTGTGAAATAATCATCCATAGCTTTATTGATTTGTGGATCTTAACCGGAGAAGAAATCATTTATCATTCTTCTCAAGCCGCTATTCTTTTTCCTCTACATTGCCGTTATCCCAAATCCTCAATTTTTGGTACCGAAGTCAAAGCAATGGTTCATCATTCTTCCTTTACATTTTGGGCCTACTCCGCCGGCGATTTGCTGAGTTTTTTAGGTACGTGCGTTTTGTTCTTGAAGGAAGTTCTTTTTTCTGAAATTTTTCCGCAGATTTGTGTCTTTTTGCTTTTCTGAGTTGAAATTATTTTATATACTTTATTTTAAATCTTTTGAATTTTCTCTGAAAAATACTGTTGTCAAACTTGAATTGTAATTCTTATGCGGGTTTTAAGATAACAAGTAATCTTGACTGATTTCGTGCCCAAAATTTTTCTTCCATCCTTCATCCTTTCTTCTCTACTGAGTACGATATCTTCTGCTATTTCTAACCATAACTTCTATAACATTGTAAATTTTATCCCTATTTTGTTAAATAATCCCTTGAACTACTTAATCTTTTGCTGTTTAAGGAAAAGTTTGAGCAAGAGTTGAAGATCAAAGAAGGGAGAAAACTATATCTTAAATTCATACCACAGTTTACAACATCCTTGGCTAAATATGCTTGTTTTTTATAGAAAAATTTGCAGAGGAAGCAAAAAGGAGGATTATTGAAAGAAACTA
>CAVNYN010277680.1:0-10726 GCA_963692815.1 Nyctanthes arbor-tristis
CCCCCCCCCCCCCCCCAAAAAAACAAAAAACCAAAACAGTTGAAAAAAAAGAAAAACATGTTCATATATTATAATGTAGTTGAACAAAAGTACAAACACCCCGATTACGAGTGCACTTACAATAATTTGATGAAAAATATCATGCACATGTTTTCGGGGGTGTGTATGAGCTTGCGAGCAACCTTGCTTGATGTGCTTTCTCCATCAGCCTATGTATTGGCACAATCAGGCCTAAATTTACTCGCATAAACCTCACAGGTAATAATATCGTCCATAGATGTTGCTGATCTCCCAGAGCCCAGGACGGGAATAAGGTTGAAAATTGGCTTTTTATCGAAGTTAAAACAATCGCTCATTTGGCCAAACTCATTGAATGCACTGGTAAAGATTGCTGACAATGTTTCATGAGAGATTTGAAGACTTAATGAGAAATAGATCCTCAGAGTCTGCAAGGAGAGAAAAATGTGAGATAACATGCATCAGAAATCCAACAGCATAGAGTAACCGAACAGAAGAAAACTTTTTTGAAGTGTATAGACCTAGCCAAGTCACTTCCTCTAAATAAATGTTCAGTAAATCAAACATGCCCTGATACTATCTACCTGCTACCATCAATATAATTCTGTACTAAGATTTTTATCCAGTGTAATCCAATGTAACAAGTTGCCCTAAATGTATTCAAATGATGAGTATTTCAGATGACTGACTACATTCACGAAGAATTTTATGATTCTCTCGTCCTTGAATTCCTCAAAAAACCAGATTAATCCGGAAGCATCCCTACCTAGAAATTATTTCTACTGTAAGAATGCTATGAAATTGAGTTAAATTCTCTAACCATGGGGTTTGATTGTCATACAAGCTCAATGTCAACCAATATTAATTCAAATGCAACCTTATACTTGCATAGTTTCCAAAACTGAACCGTCTATCAAGAAGAATGATAGTTGACTCTCTTCAATCACTTCCAATTACAGAAATGACAAGAAACATAAAACCCAGGCGTCTTCTAGAAGCATCCGCACAGACAGACGACATATTGTTCCAAAAATTATCACTTCCTAGAAGTAACAAAACTGATCACTAACCGGAGTTGGAAGATGAGGCATACTAGAAATATGCCCATCAAAGGTTAAAATGCAAAGGAAAGCACCTCTAAATCAGACAACCAAGGAAGCTGCCGATTTTTGGAGCATCTTTAAAATCAAATGAGGGAACTTAGGCTCAAAAATCAAATTAGAGTAGCCTATGACCATCCAGCATGGTGTTGCTTCCTAGTTTTGGGAAGCTGATTCAGACCCTAGAAAGTAATAAACATTATCATAGTTCGCATTTACAAAGAAAAATGACAAGGGAAAACAAGAATATTCATGACGTGTGAATATGGCATGACCTAAGAGTAAATTCACATAAAGTTATCATGTCAGTAAGGCAGCAATAAAGCAGTGGGACCATTGATTAAAACCACAGATTATGTGTCAAGAAAATTAGAAGTTAAACCTGATTCTAAGATTATATAAAATATTTCAAAGCTGTAACTCCATTACCCTCCCTTGCCTGCAATAGAAAATGGCTTATGCTATGCCTTCTAAGTCTAGGAATGTCGATTTTGAAGCCAAAATGTTGAACAAAAGCAACTAGCACTTCACTTTCATTTTTCATTCTTGCATTTTATCTACTTTAGCCTTGGCATCCACCGGTCATTGATTTCTTCCAAAAGAAGAAAAGAAAGTAAGAAAGAAAGAAAGGATATCCATTGATTGGCACTTGGCAAGAATAAGTGAGTGGTCTTTGTTGTTCCCCAGGCTATGGGTTTAAATCTTCACACCCCAGATATTCTTCTCATAACATTTTAATTTATATTAGAGCACAGATTTTGCTTGTAATAACAATCATCCAAGCATTCCTTTGTAGGAACAGAAGTAATAAACTTTACAAACGCAAGAAAAGAGGTATATTGTTTCACTCACCAACTTCAGCCACTTAATATAGGAAACAGCCACAAAGAATAACTGTATCAGTAGCCACATCATTGTGCTGCCATCCCTAAATTTCTAAATACGACAATTTTGACGCACTGATTCTGCTAACTGGTCTACCCCTAGCTGATCTCAACCATAGATAAAAAGACAAGGTCTAAAGTTTGATAACCAGAGTAGAAATTTGTCATATTTTACTGCAGATTTTACTAAGTGTTTTAAGATAGATCAGAGAGGAAAGTAATTCATACAGGCAGCCCCCAAAACAGGTTGTATAGGGAGAAAAACTGAGTTAAGAATCATACAGATACACCCTAAGCATTGCATTTAGGCTAGTTTGCATTTCTAAATGGGTGTATTGATCCATGCTAACTTCACTTTTTCCTTCTCCCAGATGAAAAAAGCATTGAGTCATATTTACATAACTACCCTGGGTATTATAGATTCTTTTAAAAATTAAATTCATTACCCAAACTAACATCCTTCAGGTCGCACCTATATTTATTATAGACAAATCCCTTGATTAGTCCTAATAATAACATTTAAAAATTGCAGAATTTTACTACATGTACTATACTTTCATCTCCTTTCCTGTCTTTTATAGACCTTCTGATAGAACGAAACATAAAAAGGATGAGAGAGAAGGGGAGGGGGGTAAAAACAAACAAAAAGAAGAAGAAGAAGAAGAAGAGGACTTTAGGGGAAAGTATAATGGAAACAATAGCATTGTAGAAAGGGTATACTAATCATAATTTAACTGAGAAACAATATTAATAAAACCTACTCTAGTTTAACTCGGAAACGCAAGAAGTACAACCCAGTTTAAATCAAAAGAGAAAATCACAACAAACATAATGTTATATTGAACATTAACTCCCTTTCTGACTCAAGTAACATACTGGAAATTCTCTGCTGGTTTCTAGATCTACATCACCTTCTCTCCGATGAAGTTACTCATGCAAGCAGGTAATAGATTGCAGATCTTATTAAGCCACAGAACATCATCCTGTTATATATTTACTAGTACACAGTATACTAAGCTAACATGTTTATTCAATGTGACGGTCCTTTCTCATAGTGATTAGTCTCACCAGTGCACTTAACCCACATGTTAATGCTCCCCTAAGAAGCGACATACCTTCCTCCTTTAGATTGTTGGTCTCTTCGCTAGGACAACCTTCTCCGTCTTTCCTATTTTGGCGAAATAACACTAGTAGAAATGAAGTGGCTTATTTTCAGCTTTTCTTCAAAACAAGGCTCTCCACATTGTCAAGAAAACCTACTTTTCTAGCATATAAGCTTAGAGAAGGAACTAGAAACCTTCTCCAAATGAACCAATGGATTCCTGCTCAACAAAGAAAGCAAAGCTCCGAATATTTTAGATGGTTTTGGCAGAGAAAATGCACCCAAATTGTGTTTGGTAGGACATCCGTTTTTAATGGGGAACAGAGTATGCTGGGCGCTGGAAGTGGTACCAAGAAGCCAAATTGAGGTCCACCTCATAGCATGGCAAACAAAAAAAGGCCTGAAGACATCTACTGTGAGGCAGTTTTCCTGAAACATAAGTCACGGATGAGTGACACATGCGTCGCAGCCATGCCTTAAGTCTATGCGGCATGCAATTCTTAGTTGTCTAGAAATATTTAGTTTTCTTCAGGTGCAAGCAATTAACTTATTTTGGGAATAGCTCACTGCCAAGATATATATTGAATTATTTTGTTCATAGACCTGACCATAGTCCACTGCCCCAAGAACTAAAGTAATAGGACTTTTAATTACTTGACAGATTTTTTTTCTTTATTTAAACAGTTTAACATTGTTTGATTATGATTTTTGAAATTTGCCTATTGATTGTTATGAGTTCAGTTTACATCTTAGTAATTTTTGACACGTTTTTGGTTTACGGTGAAGCTCCCACCTGAAGGTTCTTGTGCCCACAATACCCTATTACATCTTTTAAACAATGAGCTGGACTAGTGGTGTGGGTTATTTGTTTTCCTCTACAAATTAGTCAATATATGACAATCAATTTTAGCACATTTTGTGAAACCTACACTACCTTCAAATACTAAATTGTTATTCCAATATTCCATCGAATCTATGAAATTCAAACCACTCATAATAATTGGGTAATGATGGTGCTGCCGACCAAACACGAGCACACAAGCTCGAACACGAGCTCGCAGGTTCTTGCAACAACCCGCAAGTTGTTAAAACTCAATACAATTCTTGAAATTTATTTTTTATTCATAAAAGTGATGATCCATCCAATGAAATAGTATAGGGTTAAAAATATACCTAATTCTAAGAAAATTACTTCTACCACAAGTAAACCACTAATTGCCACTAGCACAAGTAACCCACTAACACAAGTAATAATAAAAATAAGGGGTAAATTTCATCTATGGTTTCCAACCTTTGCACTTCCTATTAGATGGGCGCCCATTCCTCTCTCTCTCTCTCTCTCTCTACATCGTGGGTCCCCAACCTTTTATAAATTGACCCATAAGGTCTTTAATCCCAAAAAGTGACAATTATGCCCTTAAATCTTAAAAAAATGAATTTCTTAGAAAAAACTAAAAATAATAAAAAATAAAAATGAAGAAAATTTCTTCCATATCATATCTACCTAGCTACCTATCCTACCCACGCCCCCAACTCAACTGGAAATGACAAATTCCAGCAACAAAAGTTTTTCAGAGGGAATGGGGGAAGTTACCCCCCCCCCCCCACAATTTCTTACAATAATAGGGAGTCAAAAGTAAAATGCAGGTATCCCTTTTACTAGCAGAATTTATCATTTCCAGTTAGATTTGGGGTGGGGCCGAGTAACTAGGTAGGTAGGGTCAAGGAAGGGGGAAGAAATTTTTTTTTAAAAAAAATAACTTTTAATTTTTATTTAAACAGTAAGGGGTATAAAAGTCATTTTCATGGCATTAGGGACCATAGTGCCAATTTATGAAAGGTTTGGGACCGAAAATGTTGAAAAAAAGAATGGGGACCAGTTGATACTAGGGATTATGTGTGATATTTACCCTAAAAATAAATAGTAAACCCTAATTTAACTCAAACTAGAAAATAACAATAAATTTAAATTTAAATAAACTATAATTCTAATCATTTATTCTTCTAAATCTCCATCATTTCTCCCCGGCTAAGAGAACTCGACTCAGGCTAGTTAGACTGTAGCTTCTAATCCAGGAAGGTAGACCTTTCTTCCTTATCAAGCAACGGCACTTAACTCGGTAAAACCACATAGAAAGTAAATCAAACCAAGGTAGACGATCTTTGCATTGGTTCAAACATCGATGTGGAACTCCAAACAACAATTTAGGCGGCTCATGCTTAGAAACATCAACTTCAACTTGATCCAATAAATAAGCACACTGGAGTAGCACTATAGAATGGCGTGTAAAACTATCTTCTTGCAACAATGGTGGCTCTAATAAACCCTGATAAGGTAACAAATTTACAATAGCGAAGTTCACACTTTTATTTAATTGCGCTAGCGAGTTAAACAAATTATTTGCGAATTGACTAAAAACTCCTGTTCTTAACATATTTTAGAAAGTGTGCTCAAGAAACACGAAGCAAAACATAAAATTTTCCATTAAAAGATATGTACCGACCAAGCACATTTAAATCAAGCACGTAATTCTCATTATTTAAAATAATTTTCCATTTGATCTCAGCATGTGAATTATGAAGAAACTTCATGTATGGCCGAGCTGAAACAATGTGGCAATAGTAGCTAACAACCTAAGATCAGTTGGAAAAGTATTCAAACAGACAAAAGCCCACAAAAAAAGAATGTGGCAACCAAGGAAATATTAGACATATGAGGTAACTCCACAGGAAAGGTTCTATTCAAGTCACGGAAAAGAACAGTAGAGACTGGTCTCGATGAGAGGTCTTGGGTAAGTGGAAAGAACTGCAAAAGAGGCACTTCTATTGGAGATTCGTCAAGAGGCTCAATGTTATTTGTATTGATGGAAAATTGATTTACAATAGGAGATACAACAAAGCTCTCATTCTCACTTGCAGAGTGCTCTATGGGTGCAAAAATCTCATCCTCATCGTCAAAACATTATAGACTCAAAAGTTTCATCCTCAGTGTTAGAAGGCCCTATAGAGTTAACATTATAGACATCATCGTCCTAAGCAGGAGTTGATAGACAACAAACAGGCTCACTCATTAGGAGAAGATGACCTAAACTCAGAGTTCAATTTAGGTGTAAGATTCTCTTGAAACAATTTTTTGAGTCTTTCATAGGTCAAAGCATCAATGCAGGCCGCTTCTAATGATCGAGATGGGAAACCAACTTTTTATTTATGTTAGGATCCAATCCATTCGTACATCTAGAAGGAATGGCATTTGGAGCTTCATATATACCACAACTCCTAACTAATTTGTTAGAGTGAAAGACTCGTGAATAGTGGATGATCCTTGCCTACAATGCAAAAAGAATTGGTCTAGCAACTGAGTTCGATAATAGGCAAGGGCGTATTTATTTCCTAAGAGTCATTTCATCTCATCCCATGAAGTGATATGATGTTGTTCTAACAATACAATGTTCTAACACAGTTCAATGTGTTAGTGGATTACTTGTGCTAGTGGCTTGTGCAAGTAATAAAAATAAATAGTAAACCCTAATTTAACTCAACTAGAAAATAACAATAAATTTAAATAAATAAACTATAATTCTAATTATTTATTCTTCTAAATCTCCATCAGATGGTTTCCTACTTTCCTTTCAAAGGAGACAGCGATTGGACAACACCACAAAAGTATACTGATTATGCAGATAATCAAGATAGTGAATAAGTGCAAATAACTGAATATTCTCAATGAAAAAGAAAAGCCAAGAAGAGAGACAAAGAAAACAAAGAGAGAAGACTGATGCAAGAGAAAAACTAACCAGCACATCATCCCAGAGAGAACATGTTTTCGAGGAGGACTTTGTCAACCACATAAATGCAGAACTCTGCTATTCTGCTAATACCTGCTTCGCTAACAACTTCGGGTTGCAGATCACAAGTAGCATTTTTAGGCTCTGAACAGATCTTCACAGCAACTTCTTGTGTAACTGAGAAAACTGCTGTACATATTCTTCCATAAACAATGCATTTCTGAAGACAAATATCAAGCAACCTTTCATAGACGGAACCCCAGGAAGTCTGTCTAGTAGACAAATCGTGTTTAGCGACATCAGATGGAATCTCGACATATTCTCCAGTATAAAGCATAGGCTTTACTTCCAGCAAAGCTCTGTTTACCAGAACAGTAAAAATCAGTAAATCAAGAACGTATTGAATGAAAATCTAACCCCAGTCAAAGAAATAGAATGACTCGAAATAAGTGGTGAAGATTTCCGTAGTGGATGTAGGTCGAAAAAATTTGCCGATGTGACTATTTTGAGACTATTTTGATCAATTGCTACTTTGAGATGGATACAGAATGCTAAAAAGGACTCACAGCTACAGTCTTGTTCTTAAACAAATTGAATAGAGTTAAAAACCACACACGTAAAATATAAGTTATTATATATTTATAAATACCAGGATAATGGAGTCCGATGAATTTCTGGAAGACTAACAATAATTTCTGGTTTTAAAGCCTTTTCTTAGCGCAGTAATGTAAGGTTTTTTGGGTGGACGACTTATGCTGTAACAAAGCAGGCAAGTAGACAAGTCACCTTTTCGGCAAATCAGGAACAATAACACATAAAATGATTGGACAAAGAACTTCGGACTTGTATGATCTGCTTCTCCTATCTAAGCATAATTTCTTATTCATAAGAAATAAATCCTTCTGATGATCAATAGCAGTTTTATCTGATGAATTCAAAGATTCTGAACAGTAAATGAGCAGGAGAAGAGAACATGTCGATATTGAACAGTTAAAGCAATTTGCCACTGCTTCACTGTTCTCTAGTGCTTGTTGAAGCTCAATGGCAGCACCTCCACGACAAAGTGACATAGTTGGTGGGTCAAGTCCCAACTGCCCAGCCATATATAGAACGTCCTTGTGCAAGGTTGCCTGGAAGAGATCACAAATTGAAAGAAATTGTAATCACTGAATCATTTTTATGAAAAAAAGCTGGGATCACACAACTTTTTTATTAACAATATCCAGCACCATATACTTGCTAAGCTGATACAGAATGTAGTCTACAAAATTCAGAATATCAAGTCGTCAAAAAGCAAATTTCTTCTGGATAATACTTAAATCATTTGAATAATTAAGCAAGAACGTTTGGACCTCATTAAGGAAATAAAAAATAAGAACATGCACACAAAGAGACACTTCGAGCTATTTAATGGAGTTATGGAGACTTTAGCCCATTAACACTACCTTTAGGTTTTAACCGGTTACACCATAAAATGCTTATCTACAGAAGCTCAAGTCACATATTTTGCTTAAGATAATGCAATAGACTGCTAACTGATCGGAATATTTTGGCAAAAAGAGAAGGGACTGAAGACAAGTCTAAGACAATGAAAAATAATTAAATCTTTATTAATAAGTTACGAGCAGTCGCAGGGAGCAATCTCTACTACAAGCATAAGTAGAAGAACTCGTTAGATCTAGTAAGAACCTTTTGACAATATTTAAGACTCGTCTTGAAGAGTCTCAAATCACATTTTCTGCTATCTATTCATAAATCCCATGAAATGGGCAAAAAAAGGATAGAATACTAATCTTTTCAAAGAAAATCAATGTTACCAGTCCATCTATCCATAATAAGCGAAGAGGATTGCAAACAACATTGGTGGATAAGTATAATCAAACAGGACAGAATATGAAGTGTTGAACTGAACCCTCCAACCATGAGATAAGGAGAAAAACTCTCCATAACCAATTTTCATTTTGGAAAGTGTCTAACCTGGCTGTATGGACCAATACAACTGGGAGCCCAGCAAGAAATACTTTGTACATGCAAGACATTTTTAGTATGATCATTTGATGCTAAGACATCAATATATGCCCTCCCCAAACCAACTTGCAGCAAAGGAAGTTCAACTGTCGAACGTGATGGTACTCCATAACCACATTTCTCCTGTGTAATAAATTTCACATATGTTTCATTTGCTACAGAAAAATCATTCATGTCGGCAACATATAGATGAATATAAAGAACTTCCTCCCAAGAGCTATTGCATTCGAGAAGCAGCAATTCGATTTTCATTAGAACAGCTTCTAGATCTTCACGTAAATCTGTAAAGAGGAAGCAACCAAAAAAAGCAGATATCAACTAGAAATATAGAAGAGATGAAAATAGAGAAATATTTACACTCTGAAAGAGGGTTCTACAGAGGCAATGCCAAATTACCCTTCCATTGTGACTTAGCATTATACCTCCTGATGTTTTATCGGTGTATTGTAGCCAGCAAGAGATAGAAAAGGTGTCATCCCTCTTGGATTTGGAGATTTGAAGTCCTTGTTTTGTTTCTAGTGTTATTATATTAGAAATAAAACCGACTTCCTGCATTGAGGCTTGACCGAAATCTTTCGAGTCCCCCATCACTTCGTATACTGAATCCGCTCCCCCCACAGTGACCTCATTACTACTATCAGTATCACTAGCAGAGAGAGACTCCATCTTTTTCTCCAGACGGAATTCCAAGGGATGAAGGACCCCAACAGGAGCTATTTGATCTGACGAATGTAAAACAACTTGAAATTTGTCTAGCACAATTCGAGCATTCTGCCAATGATCAATATGTAAAAATGTTGAAAGGAAAGAACGGGAATCTTAGTAATCTAAATAACCAAGTAAGTAAAAGTTCAGTTAGAGAATACAAATACGCATGAAAAGCAGTTAAACTGAACACAAAACTATACCCTTCCCCTAAGACCTGCCTTAAAAGAAAGAAGATTAGCGGAAAATGCAAAGATATATCCATATAGAAGAATAAATATAAATTGAAATGGGTGCTTACTTTAAACAGGGGACAGTCAAGAGTTAATGTCTCATATTCACCGCCTTCACCACATACATTTACTCCATACAACCTGTCAATTTATCAATTAGATAATTATCAATTGCTTATATAATGAAATTTTAGTTGAACAACAAAGACTACTCTTTTAGCTTGTGAAGATGGGATTCCAAGTGCTCTATTTCTTTTCCCAAGTGTTTTGCAGGGTCCAGCCCAATGGATGCGACCTTTGACAAAAGAGAACCAAGAAGTTAGCTATGCATTAGCATATGTTTTAAATTTGTTTCCTCAAATAGAGCACAAATCTGCGTTGTATTAAACAAAGAGGTTTTCGGAAAATAACACTTAAGGTTGGAAATTTTGTTCGTAAGATGCGGAAGCATTATAATTTAGAAAGTACAGATTATGTACAAAGCTATATTTCATTAAGAATCTGAGTACAGTGTACTAGAGACCATGTCTGCATACAAGGGGCTTGTAAATGAATAGCCAGCAAAATTTTTCAATATGTTTATATCTGTTTATTGATTTTCACAGAACGTTAAGATTACAAATAATATTCTCTTTCTGGCCCTTCTTCAAGTATTGATGGCACTGCACATAGTTCCCCAAACATCAATGGACACCCTTGGGAATGGAGCAGATATTTCCAGCTTGGGACAAAAATCTTTCCCACCTCAGACCACAGGAGGGGCACGGTTACTCTACCATGAGCCTACACATGTTTGATAATTAAAAAAAGATCTCTCTCTCTCTCTCTCTCTCTCACACACACACACACACCCCCCCCCACAGACCCCCAC
>CAVNYN010277681.1:0-15910 GCA_963692815.1 Nyctanthes arbor-tristis
AAATTTCTAAAGAGAGGCAACATCTCCTCTTACGGAGAGGTTGCACACACGGGGCCCCATGTGATTGAGGGATCAGGGGGTCCCATCCATCATCCTCCAATCACAGGGGGCCATATGTGTGCAGCCTCTCTGTAAGAGGAGAGGTTGCCTCTCCATAGCCGGACCGGTTGGCATGGAGTCTTTTTTTTACATGCATATGCAAATTCAAATCAAATTCTTATTACAAGACGTGTGCATCTTTCTTTTCTTCTAAAACTATTATTGATTTGATTAATTACCTGCCGCATGCAGTAACACAGTTTTGTGGCACGTTTGTAATATGTATGAAATCAAATTCTCTTTGATTAATGTTATTGTTTATTGATTTTATATGCCTTATATCATATTCATTGTTTAATTTACGAATCATCTCTTCGGGATTGTCAGCCAATTTAATGGTAAGATAATTTCAAAGAGGTTCATGGAACGATGTACCAATTTAATGGTATGATTGTTCCTTATTTAGCCAATGAATGATTTACTAATTTAATGGTAAGTTTGATTCCGATATGAGCAAATGAATAATCTTTTAATTTAGTGATAAGATTAATTATAATTATAGAACTTCTAATTGAAAATTTTAGTTTTACCATGGATTGCTAAGATTCAGTTTCAATGAATTTTTAGCTTTCAATTTTTGTATGTCATTAATTTTTTAACAATATGAAATAGATCATGAATTTTATCTTGATTGATTCTTTTTCTTGAAATACTTGTGGTGATCAATTACTAATGAAGGGGAATATGGAAGCCACTATTTGTCTCTCTTATTTTTATCATTCTAGCCACAGTATGGCTAGATCCATGCATCGTATTTCATACGTTGTTTATTGGACGTCGTGATGTATTTGCACGTATTTTATCGATTTATATTATAGTTAATATGATGCTTGATTAATCTCATATGAATTATTATGTATGACTTCATATAGTTCTTGAAGAACTACAATTACATGTGACTAAATATTCCAGAAGAATATAATCCCCAAGATGTGTCAATGATTATGGTTTCCTGAAGAAACATAGTTTGTAATTTTTATCTCAGAGATTATATTCGCAAAATATTTTGTTGTGTTACCGAAGAAAATCGTAACTTTATATCATAGTAAAAATATTCTAACAAAATATAATTTGCTTCTAAAGAGCAAGATAATATTTATTTTTGCGCTGTGGTTTCCGAAGAAACTACAATGTTCAAAATTCTAGAAGATTATCTCATTATTTGTTCATGAAGAAGCATAATTTTTACTTTGTCTATTATTATTTTTATTTCATATTATTTTATGCTTCACAATTTACATTTGATGCACTTGTTTATTTATTTATTAAATTTTTATTATACGTATAATAATAAATTAGATCTAATGGGTTGTTACTCCTGAAGTAGTACAACTTATATTATAATATTCCCGCTAAATATTAATTGTTAGATCGAAGAACAATATTGTGCTAAATATTATATTTCCAATATATTCATGAAGAATATTTAATTACTATTCTTGGAATAGTAATAACTCAAATTGGTAATGAATCGTGGATATTGTTCCTAAAGAGTAGTTGATTCCGATCTATCTTATATGTACATGTTACTTTCAAAAAAAAAATATTACCATACACATTTTACGAGAATACAGAATCCTGATGATTCTATGATTTGAATTGATTAATCTTTTAGATAAATCTCGAAGATTTCATATGGATCATTTTAATAAAGATCCATATATTTTATCGTAGAAGATTTTATTGTACTCGTGAAGAAAAAAATTTGAACAATATCGCAAGTGGCTTTATATCATACATATAGCGTATTGTTTATGGAATGACATAGATATCGTTTATATGAGATTCTGAAGATTTCATATTAAAACTTATGAAACAACTGAAAAAAAATCTCATATATTTTATTGAACTGGAAGTTTAATAATTATTGAAAACTCTAAAAGAGCTCATTTGTGTAATTTTTGTTTTAATTTGTATTATAGAAAATTAGTACAAAACAATTATATTAAACTAGAAGTTTAATGGTGATATATTGATTGACATAGCTGGTCAGACCATCCCGGCATATAATGACGAAAATATTGAGAATTCTGTGGAGAACTAGAAGATTCATCCACTTAAATTATTCTCATATGCTTCATATTCTCAAGGCAAAATGATTGCTAATTATTACTAGCTAAATTTGGAGCTGTATTCGAAAGATTTCTGGAAAATATTTAGGGTGAACTTTGTGATATCACTCACCCTTCATGTAGACCTTCTAGATATTTATAATTTGGATCACTAGAGGTCACATGTGTTAGATTACTCATAACACTCATAACCCGGTGTTTATGAGATTATTTGCTTAATTGATTGATGATGGGCAAAGTTTCAGATATATAAAATAAAGACATTTGCGTCTTGCTAGTGAACTTTATCCCAAAATTTTATTAATGATTTATATATTATTTGGGATACTTGATTGCCTATGATATAGCTAGACCATCGGATATGCCTCAAGTTATTTGCTACTCCATTAATTGAGAATCATATTTTCTATTTAAGTGAAAAACTAGTATTTTACTTGCAGCATTATTATAATTTGCCAAATATAAAATTTATAATATGTTACCCCTTTTATAGTTAGCTTATAGTCAGAAGTCTCTCCTTACTAAAGATTATAAATGCGATTTATGTATAATCGAGCCACTATAGAATTGAGATATATATTATTGAACGCTAAGAATACATGTCCAAGTTTGAAACCTATACATAACATTTATTTTTCATCCCTGAAGGATGATATGTTACGACATGATTTGTTGATTGTTGATTCATTTACTAAGTCTTCTGAGCATTAGGGGGAGGAATTAATATTCGGTAACAGTTGGATGAAATGCACTTTATAATCCTCGCACGGTTATAGTGCAAACTAGAAGTTTACAAGTTAATCTGCATTTCAATTTATTTGCTAAAGTATAGTTACCAAATTCTATTTTACCAAGTTTAAGTGCTCCACCTTGCTTGATTTAAAATCATACATAATGCGATTTATTAATGGCATGCCTGAAAATGATGTTAGTTGATTCCAAAATAAATATCCCTATGTTAGAAAACAAAGCAAATAATTGTAATGGTCTTATTGAGGCATAATACTCCTGAAGAGTATGCTGACATAACTAGTCATTAAACCTCACGGAGGTTCAGGTACCTGAAATTAGTCGAATAAAAATATCTCAATAAGTAATGTCTTTTTTGGGATTATATGGAATGGAAGGAAAAAATGTTAATGAGCGCATTGATTGCAAGGATGATGAATTAATTTTTCATCAAAATTTTAATAACGTGGAATATTGGCCAAAACAAAAAGATGCAATCCAATAAATTTCTATATATTAAGACCAGCAGTCTAGTTATTTGAAAAAATATATATACTATTAAATATGTGGTGGTACAATTGAACGAAATTACATTCAATTAGAAAATATATGAAAGAAGTAATATTGTGATAGACAATATCTTTACCTATAATGTGGCTTTTGATATTATGGATAATATTGAGAATCTTGAATCATTGTCTATCAAAAATGTCAACAAAAAAATGATTGGTCAAAGTGGAACGAAACCATTCAGGAGAAGTTGAATTTTTTGAAAAAAGAAAAGTTTTTGGACCTGTAGTCCAAAACATCCAAATATGATCTCTGATTGGATACAAGTGGGTATTTGTGAGAAAAAGAAGTGAGAACAATGAAATTATGATATACAAGGCTCGACTTGTAGCACAAGGGTTTTCTTAAAGACCTGGAATAGATTATGAGAAAACATATTCTCCTGTGATGGATGCCTTAACATTTAGAGATCTGATTAGTTTGGCAGTCTCACAAAGATGAGATTTGAGACTTATGGATGTAATAACTGCATATCTTTATGGCTTGATCGATAGTGATATTTATATGAAAATCCTTGAAGGATTTAAAGTGCCAGAAGCAAGTGATTCATTCCCTAAAAAATATGTTCTCACTTAAATTATAAAAATCACTCTATGGATTAAAACAATCTGGACGGATGTGGTATAATCGTCTGAGTGAATATTTGTTGAAAGAGGGATATCAAAAATGATGATATTTGCCCATGTGTTTTTATAAAGAAAACTGATGTTGGATTTGCAATACTAGCAGTTTATGTAAATCTTATAGGGACTTCTGAGCCGATCTATAGAACTGTTGAATATTTAAAAACTGAATTTGAAATGAAAGATTTGTGAAAAACCAAATTTTGTCTTGGTTTACAGATTGAACATCTTTCAAAAGGATTATTTATTACCCAGTCTACATACACAGGAAAAGTTATAAAAAATTTTTATATGGATAAAGCATGTCCGTTGACATCTCCAATGGTTGTCCGATCACTTGATGTAGACAAAGATCCTTTTCGTCCACTTGAAGATGAGGAAAAGATTCTTGGTCCTGAAGTACCATATCTCAGTGCAATTGGAGCATTGATATATCTTGCAAATTGCACTCGACCAGATATAGCTTTTCTGCAAATCTTCTTGCTAGATATAGCTCTGCACAAATTGAAACACGTTGGAATAGCGTTAAACATATTCTTCATTACCTTAAAGGCACGATGAACCTGGGATTATTTTATTCACAAAACATGGGTTCTTCTTTAGTTGGCTATACAGATGCAGGTTATCTCTTTGATCCACATAAAGCTAAGTCACAAACAGAATATGTCTTTACTCATGGAGGAACAACTATATCATGGAAATCTCTGAAGCAAACCTTTACAGCAACATCCTCAAATCACTTAGAAATTATTGCAATCCATGAAGTAAGTCGTGAATGTATATGGCTTAGAAACATGACACATCATATTCAAACATCATGTGGGATAGTTTCAATAAAGGAAGGTCTAACAATATTGTATGAAGATAATACAGCTTGTACTGCCACTACTAGAAAACAGGGCATCACTGACGGACATTTCCGTTTGTGAAACTAACAAATTCATTGAAAACCGCTATCACCGACGGAAAAAATCCATCAGAAATTTCGTCGGTGATACCTTGCTGGGTAATACTTTCCAACGCAAATTTTGTATCTGTCAAAAATTTCTGACAGAGAGAAATCCGTTGAAAATTTTTCAGGCAGAAATTGGCCTCGGAAAATTTGCGACTGAAGCTGAAATCTGTCGGAAAAATTTCCAACGGATTTCTCTCGGTCGGAAATTTTCGACGAACATTAGAGAAATATAATAATTGAAAAAAATAGATCGGAAGAGCACACGTCTGAACTGCAACCCACGCCCGACCCGTGAATGGAACTCGTGACCCGCAAATAAATCCCTTCTATTATGCAAATGGAGGACTCGAACCATGGACCTGGAGGTTGGGAAGCAAATTCCCAACCATTAGGCTCGCTTATATTCTTGTTTATGTGTTGCCAAACAATATTTATGAAGTATGTTTTAGTTATTGTTAATTTAAAAATGATAAATTTTTTTTTTGAAGCATTGGACTTATGTATTATTTATTATCTCATCAGACTTTTTATTATATTAAATATGTCATTTATACCCTAAATTTATTTGATTGTACAGTCTAACAAACCTAATTTCTTAAAATGCTATTCACTTATCTCTAACAAAATTTAAACACCCTAAATAAAAGATATAATTGATTCTTAATTTTAGCTTTTCTGTACATATCCTTTCACTTAAAAGATATCTTATATTTTTTAATTTAATCCAATTTGCAAACACCCTACAATATATCAGAAGAATGTAACTTTGATTGTATTTTAAATTATATCTTTGCAACATACGCCACTTAAATTAATGATTCTCATTAATCTTTCTCTAACTTGAATTAAATATAGATAACTTAAATCAGTAATTTTTATCATTATTTCTTTAGTTTAAATCAGATATGCACAAAATTATATGATTTTAAACAACATTAATTAACTTTTTTTAATCTGTTTAAAAAATGAAAGGGGAATAATTTGATGGGATGGAGGAAGTAATAATATTTGTTTAACTTCTGTCAACTATATCACACTAATTTAACACCCGTGCGTTGCACTGGTAGTTAAAATGGTACAAAATAACACGGGGAATTTTATATAAATCAAAATGATTTTCACATACATTTAAGAGATTGAAATATGTTAATGGGTCAGTTACAATATTGTTTACATAAACTTCCGATAAATAAGAAAGCAAAGATTATGAAATATAAATTACATTTTATAGACAAAAATATTGTACATATTGACCATTAAAAAAAGTTCAAACTTGAGATGTTGGAAGCCCCTAGTTGGTTATATGAATCATTAGCTTATGATGTAACGAATGAGTCCATTATTAATGAAATTTAAGTGTGTTCCCTCAATAATAATAATAATAAGGAATAATAATGATAATAATAATGAATGAAGATCTCTTAAAATAATTAACAAACAACACCATAAGTAGGCTGCTCAAAGAAGATAACTAACCATTATTAAAGATAGGAAAAAAAACAATACCACCAGATGGGCACCAAGATATCGTGAAATTATAATATGATAAATGTCTATAATCAAATGGAGAAAGAACAACCCGCCAATACAACAGAAGATGTGATTAAACCATGTTTCGTTGATTGTTATATATCATTATTTTTAGACATTATGGATTAAATTGTAAGTCATGGAAAGTTTTGCAAAAAATTATAGTTGTAATATACATATTCATAAAGTATAGCAAAATTTGATTGAACTAAGCTCAATTCAGGCAAAAATCATTAACCAAAAGAGGGCAATATAGGCTGAGAATATATAACTACCAACAAATTATATATTAGACACAATGATAGCCATCGACAAATGCGATCGATATTAAAATAAATTACTAATATGATCGAAGTATATTTTAATAACCAGATGTTTTATGTAAAAAGAAAAAATAGACTTGTCTTCAAAACAATAATAGAGTTCACAGTAATATACTTGTGAATAAATGAGATCCATGTTTATAAGATATAATATGATCAATCAATCAAATATCCTACATAAAAATAAGAGAGAATAGCTAAAATAGCATAGAAAGAAATTTGACGGTAACAAATCTTAAAAGCAATAAATTAACAATATTCAAATTAATTGTAGTACAGGATAAATCATTTGTAAACTAATACGTGGAAAATAAGCATACCCATTAATGATTATTGAATAGTTCTTTGTAAACAACATTAATTGTAGAATTGCTAGTTTCTCCACTTTCATCACATATCAAGATCTTTAGACCATCTCCACTTGTTACTCTTGAACAACATACAATTCTGTCAAAATCTTTCCTTCAAGGATGTGTGCTCCAAGCCTAGTAATTAACATCTTGTGCCATTATATAGACCAACAGAAAGATCTAAATTCTGTAGCAAAGTTACGGGAACACCAACCTTTACTTTTAGCTCATGTGCAGGCAACCCTGAACATCTAATGTTGTTCAGAAATTCCTTGTTGTGGAGTTTATGAAATTGCTTCTCACTTGAATTTGAATCACAAATTGAGTCAGAGCTCAAATATGATATAACTTCGGAATTATTCTTGGAAACCATGTAATCATTTATGGAATCAGCAACGTCTAGAGTTGGAGCTATAATGTCCCGACCTTGCAAGTACGATGAATCATCCCCGAACTAAAAAAATCGAGATATGTGGCATTTACTATTGATTCATTGGGATCGCCAAAATTTGGTACCATAAGATCATCTGGTATATCAATTAAACGTAAAGATAGTTTTAATACTCATCACGTTTTTATACAGTGAACATATTGAATTATAACTCTAAGACTCAGTTTAGAGTCATAGTAAATGGCAAACATGACCTTAACGTGTATTAGTTCAGTTAACGATATAATAACATATTCAACAAATTAAAGATATATACCAACACATTTACATAAATAGATCATATAAAAATAAAAGAAACGGTATAAAGTTTGCTTTGGTATTAGCATCAACACTACAAAATATAAATACCATTGTCGTATAATTTGACATGTTTAATAATTAGACTTCTTTGATTAGTTTAATACGTTTTATATATTATGTTTTTTTTTTTTTTGGGTATTATTGTCTACAATAATACAAAGACAACAAACTATTTGACTACATACAGAGTGAGTTCAGCCTTTTTCAAAAACCATAGTAAACACGGTAAGAATTCGATTCACCTAATGAAAACCGAAACAACAATTGTTTTCCACAAAGCATAATCTATAAAGAGAGACTAAGTAATATGTGTGTAAACAGAAACCCATTTAATGGAGATCCCATTTATATATTCACTCTATCTACAATGATCTCCCTCGACTGAGAGTTCAAGCTCGTACGGAAAAGAAATCCCAATTTTGGAATAGATTTGCAAGAGTATGGATAATCGAATAAATAGATATGGAATGATAATCGGATAAATAGGTTGATTGCAGCAAAATCAATATTGATTTGTATGAGATTTCTTATTACCTAATGGAGTGAGGATATGTATGAAAGTAGATTGAAATGAAATAGAAAAAAAATAAGGTGGAGGAAATTCTAGAACCAAGGGAGAGACACATATAGTAAAGCATGTAAGAAAAAAATTTAAAAAAATGAGGTGCTTGTCAACTTGTGGCTGTTGAGGAAAAAATGTAAAAAAAAAAAAAAAAGAAGAAGAAGAAAAGAAAAAATGAGTTTCTTGTAGCATTGGAGAAAAAAAGGAAAAAAAAGAAAAAATTAGGTGCTTGCAGTTGAAATGAGGAAAAAAAAGAATGAGGTGCTTGTGGCGGATGGAGAAAAAATTATTAGAAAAAATGAGTTGCTTATGGCGGTTGAGTAGATTGAAATGAATTAGCAAAAAGGAATTTGGTTAATTTAAATTGAAAATTTTTCAAATTAAAGGCTGTGCAAATATAATCAGAATCAATTTAATAAAGAGAAAAGGAACGGAGAGATAAATATAGTAAATCATGTAAGGAAAGAAGGGGAAAAAGGAAAAATCAGCTGTTTGTGGTAAATGTACTAATTGTAAGAGTGTGTTCTGTAATAGACACAACAGAAAAATGCGGGAAAATTGCGGTGTCTATGGGCACAGCAACATTTGATTTAGATATTAATGGATTACATGTAGCACTTATAATGTTTTTCTTTACACACACATAAATGATTAAATATTATAGTTTAACCATGCAACACACATAAACTTATAATGTTGAAGTGAGGAATGTATCCATTGGCTACCACAAATAACCGCATTTTATTATTTTTCGTGATTAGTTCTATTAAAGTGTTTATTTTATCTTGATAATATCATCTTGTATAACACACATGTGAAATTACTAGTTATTATTATAATTAAAAAATAAAACTTACCGTAAACTTTTTGAAAAAAGTTTTAATTGACAATATTTTGTACAATAAAGAAAGAAAACTTTCAAGATCTTATAAAGGAGAATTAAAATATATTTTTAAGTATATATCTGATGGAATTTGTTATCTTCCGTCGAGATCGGAAGAGCACACGTCTGAGTCAGTCGGAAATTTTTTACGGCAACAACTCCGTTAGAAATTTCCGTCGGCGTTAGTCGGAAATTTCCTATGGCTTCCATTGTTGTCGGAAATTTCCGACGGCAACCGTAGTAACGTCAGAAATTTTCGACGGCCAAGTCTCTACTGTCAGAACTTTTTGACGGAATTTCGAAAATTTCCAAAGGACTTTTTTTTTCGTTGGAAATCTCTGATTCTCTAACATTTCCGTTGGAAATTTCCGACGGACATGCATCTGTCAGAAAAATTCCATCGGTGATACCCTATTTTTTAGTAGTGTGCACAACTTAAAGGAGGCTTGATCAAAGGGGACAGGACGAAGCACATATCTCCAAAATTTTTCTACACACATGAACTTTAGAAAAGTGAGGACGTCGACATTCAACAAATCCGTTCAAGTGATAATGTAGCTGATTTATTCACAAAGGCATTACCAACTTCTACATTCAAGAAATTGGTCCATAAGATTGGAGTGCGTCGACTTGGAGATCTTCAGTGATTGACACTAGGGGGAATAGCTGTACTCTTTTTCCTTCGACCATGTTTTGTCCCACTGGGTTTTTCTCGCAAGATTTTAATGAGGCTGCATTTTATTACTCCAAATATTCATTATATATTGCACTCTTTTTTCCTTGAGTTTGTATTTTTTCTCACTGACTTTTTGTCAAACTAAAGTTTTTAACGAGGCAGTTAGATGTATAGATAGTCATTCAAGGGGGAGTATTGTAAATAATTAAATATTTAGTGAATGATTATCCTACTCCCGCAAACCCTAGATATTTTACTGTTATACTTCTGAAATCCTAGCTTTGTATCTATAAATAGGGGCATCTGCTTCTCATTGTAAACACACAATTCTTGAGTTTTATCTCTACTTTTCTGCCTACTTTTCTATATTTTTCCTTCTAATTTATAACATATATATATATATATATTATTACGGGACAAACAAATTATTTGTTTATTTTGCGTTTTAGTGTCAACTTCAAATAGTGCTGGATGAAAAACCAACATACCCAAACCACCCAAACCAAGTGGGTTGAGCTAGGTTGGATTTTGAAAGTTCAATTTAAAATCGATCCGGTCCGCTTGTTCAAGTTAAACTTCCTACTTAAAAGTCAACCCACTGACTAATTATTAAGAAAATTAGAGGAAAAAATTCAAATTTTACCCCCAAAAAGAGTAAAAAAAACACATCTGACGTGTTATGTTTTTAATCCCAAACAACTCAAATCTTACCAAAAATAATCTCCCACCAGATGTATATGGTGGGACTATCCCGCCTTGCGCACATGTAGTGAGAGATTCTTAGGAAAACTTACACACAGTAGACCCCTTGTATATGGAGCCTACTCAGTTATCTCAATAATCTCATACCATGTGTGTATGTGACAGAATAATCCCACTATACATCTGGCGGGAAATCATTTCTACAAATCTTACCACTAAGCTTATATAAACAAGAGTTCTGATTTAACACCATATATTATGGCACCATATGGTGTCATATGACCATAAGGCGTGTATTGGTATAGGCCACATGGAAAACTACAACGATACACGCCACATGTCTGGATAGCACCGTTATGATGCCATATATATAGTTTTATATCATTTTTAATATAAACACCCTCAAAAAACAGTCTTATGTTTTGAATTCTCAAGTATGTTGCTCGTAGAATCACAATAGCAATCTATATCGATCATATAAACACCTCAAATAAATTCATATTTTCCTTGATTGATTGCAAATTAATCTTTAGTTTCTGATGTTGATTGATTTCAAGGTAATGAGAGACTTTAAAAGAGCGTGTGAATCTCTTTCCTATTTCCAATGTTTAATTATTAATTTATATAATATATATTTGCAAGAAAAAAGAGTTTTACTATTATTATTATTTTAAAGAGAGGAAAAGTGATTGTAACTAGCCGTTCCACTTTGACATGATATTATTCGCTTTGGCCTTAGCCCACACGATTTTACTCTTAGGCTCTCACCTAAACGGCTTCGTGTCAGATGCAATGGGTCTCTTAGCTTAAAGCATTGTTTGAACCTTTTTATTTTTTTCATTTATAAATTTACCTAGCATGATTTGATTGTTGATTTGACAACTACTTAACAATTACCACACATTTAAAACTTCAATTAAATCTCTACTATTCATTTCCACTAATTACAAATTCCCTTTATAAATTACAAAAATAAAGAGCTTCAAACAAGCTCTAAGAATTGGTCTCTCTTTCTCTAATCAAGCAATGTGGGATTGAGACTGTCACAATCACCCCACCTACGGGGCCCAACGTCCTTGTTGTCTACACTTCTGGTTGAGCTCTGCTCTGATACCATTTGTAACGACCCGCTCCACTTTGACATGATATTGTTCGCTTTGGGCCAAGCCAGTAATGTTTTGCTCTTGGTCTCTCACCCAAAATGTTTCATGTCAGATGAAGTAGTTTTCTTACACTACAAGAAATATCATCTGCCGCGACGACAATTTCCAACGACACCGAAAATCGTAGCTATAAGTTCGGCTATAGCGGCGACAAGCAGTCGTCGCAGTAGGCTAAACCCTGTAGCGGCGACAAAATCATGTCGCCGCTATAGGTTCACTCTACAACGGCGACATCAGCTGTCGTCACTACAGGTTGTGGTTATAGCGGCGATAACATTATATCTATAGCGGCGACATGACAAGTCGTCGCTATACAGTTGGCGGGAAGACTTTCCCGCCTTTGAGGAAGCCTATACCAACGACTTCTCATTGCTGTACATACTGTGTTCGTTGCTATTATTATAATAATTTATATAATATATATTTTAAATGCAAACAATGAAGCGACAATCACTTTAGCTCAATTGGTGAAATGCTTGGAGTGTGAAAGGGAGCTCCCGGGTTCGAGCCTTGGCTGAGGCAAATAATGCCTCAATTAAACAGGAGGAGGCGGGTCAAGGTCCCGGGTCGGGTTTCAAATATTTTTTGTGGCCCAAAATTGTGGGGTCTATAACGATGACATCCATGTCGCCGCTATAGATGTCGTTGCTATAGGGTTTGGAGTCGTCGCTATAAGGCAACAGGTTCGGGCCAATAGTAACAACGTCGTCGTCGCTAAAAGTCGCAGCTATAGACCTACAGCGGCGACTTTTGGGCATATTTGTCGCCGCTGTTGGCGGCATTTCTTGTAGTGTTAATTTATAAACTGGTCTATCTTTCTCTACCTAAACTATGTGGGATTGAGGCTATCATAATATTTGGATGAGAGCCCAAGAGCAAAACCGTGCGGGTTAGGCCTAAAGCGGACAATATCATATCAAAGTAGAGTGAGTCGTTACAGATGGTATTACAGCAGAGCTCAACTGGAAGTGTGGTCAATGAGGACGTTGGGCCCCCTTATGTGGGGTGATTGTGACAGTCGCAATCCCACGTCGCTTAGGTAGAGAAAAAGAGACCAGTTTATTAATTAAGAGACCCACTCCATCTGACATAAGACATTTTTGATGAGAATCCAAAAGCAAAACTCTGCAGACTTGACTCAAAATAGACAATATCATCTCTAAGTGAAGCGGGTCATTACAGTGATTGTAATGACAGGAGAAGAAAAGGCTAAGAGAGGGTTATTATAGGGTGGAAGAGGTGGCACCGATTTACCAAGGGAGTGGACTATTTGTTTTGGAAGAGAGCCTCCGGAGAAGGAAAAAGAAAAAAAAAACTCGTGGTAGGGTAATTAGGGCTTTGATAACATAAAGAATTGATCACTCGTAACGAGTATTTATTGCAACGGTTTAAGTGTGTAATGATGGAAAGTGAATCCCTATACTAGGAGCAGTACATATTCACAACATATATATATCTATAAAAGAATGAGATAAATATCTTACAAGAAATCTTTCCATCAAGGGGTGTAGCTAGGAGATGGCGATACTTGACAACCTCTAGCTGAAACACTAAAGATCCATTTGATTGCAACAGTGAAAATTGCATGGAAAGAAAATATATTATAAGTAATTGAATTTCTTAGAATTTATTTTATTAGGAAATGTCAATTACACACATTTTATTAGCTTAATTTTCTATCAAGAAATTGTTGTTGTTTTTCATAATTTGGTATTTGATAGCCATTATTTTATATGGAAATAGTCGTTTTTTTTTCAACTTCGTTGTTTGAAAGTCACTATTACTATTTTGTAAAAATTGTCAATTTTTCTGTACAATTTTTCTATACAAAGCTTGTTAATGTATTTTTTTTTTCATTTGTCAAAACTACATGAAAACCAATTTTGACCTCAATAAATATTTAAATTTGGGATGAGATCAAACCACAACGGAAAAAAAGAAGAAGAAGATTATAAAAAAAGAAATTGTACAAAATGAAGTGAGTGATTTATGCATGAATATCAACATATAACAAAGTTATATAAACTCCAATAACGTTGTATAATTGGAAAATGTCTAATGTCCATAAGGTTTTATATTCTCTAACACTAGTACGAAACACCACATAACAGAAAATCCAAAACAAAAAGGTCAAATTTGAGAACCCATATAAAAATGAGCAACTTACTAGGTAGTTAAAAGTTACCTAGTCGTGATTCGAACAAGTGTTACAGTAGTTAGATTCTCATATTCCAGGCAGGAGGTTCTGGATTTGAATCACATCTACTCATCTCCTATTTCCCTTCCCTCATATCCCCTTATATATATATATATATATATATAAGTTACCTAGTCCTTTCTTAAAAAAAAATAATAATAATAATAATAATAATATTATTATTATTATTATTAATAAAAGGTTACCTAGTCCACAAATAGTCCAATATAAAAAAAAAGGTTAAAAAAAGTACAATTATTTTTTAAATTCAAAAAGAATTAATAGATTTGGACACACAGGTGAACCAAAGCTAAGACAAAAAGAGTCTAAATTACCTTATTACCCTTAAAATAACTTTGAAGCTCTCTTGAATTGTGTAGGGTAATGAGAATTACCCCTTTTTGTTATAACTTTTGTTCAATATATGTATGTTAAAATAATGTGATTTTTTAATAAAATAAGCCAATATTTTACTTAAAAAAAAAAAAGAAATAGTCTAATATTTTAGGAAATATGAACTTTCAAATTCCTGGAAAACCAATTACCAGGTCCTCCAAGGAAAAATATTTTCATTGTTTTCTTGCAAAACATGGTTACATGACTAATAGTAGGAAAATATCTTTTGTTGAAAAAAACCAATCATATAGCGAAAAAATGGGAATTTGTTGTGTTGGGGGGAGGAGGGGTTGGAGCGTGGGAACTAACTTTTTCCATATAGAAAATTAAGACAATCAAATACACCTTTTTAAAAAATAGGAAATTTACAAAGGATTTTAAAGGGATTTTTTTTGTGAACAGGCTAGTCGGCAGCAAGATATGACAATTTGACCCATTGAGCTAGGAATATGTAGATACCCGTCGCTGATACGATCGTCCCACAACACTTAGTGCTTGTTTGATCCTCTTTATAATTTCAACTTATAATTTCACCTACCATGATTTGACTATTGATTTGACAACTACTCAACAATCACCACACATTTCAAATTTCAATTAAATCTCCACCACTCATTTCACCAACTTATAATTTCTCTTTATAAGTCAAATTTATAAAGAGAATCAAACATCCTCTTAATTAGGTGATGGGGGTCTGGGGCATAATTCCCTCCCCTGCCGCAGGTTTAGGACGAGTTTGGGTCACGGTGGACCCACCCAGGAACCCATTGACCTTTTTTTTCTTTTCTTTTCTTTTTTTTGTAAATTGAAATATTGAAAGTCTATAGTAGCATTTGAGATCTTCAATATTCGAATTCATGCAAAAAAAAAAAAAAGTTCTTCAATTCACTGCCTCAACTAATTAATTTAATGCTTGTTGAACGTCGTTTTTGGTAGAAATATATGTATATGTATTATTATGTGAAATAAATTATTAGTATAAAATGATAAATCTTGCATCCTAAGTTACTAACCGTAATATAAATAAACGATTAATTAAAACCTCATACTCACTCATGCAAATAAGCCATTGCGGTCGCAAGAAAAATGAAGAAACAATTAAATAGTCCATAGGCGTATTCTAGCTACCTTCAACGATGGTTTTAAGTTTCTATTGTTTAGTCAAACTTTAAAGTTCCATAAAAATTGTGTTATTTTTTTGGTCATCAATTTACATTGTATTGAGCATAACATTGACTTAAAAAAATAGGTAAAAAATATCATGGGTCATTTTGTCAGTAATAGTAGTGCCCAGCCACGCTTCATGGCCCAACCCGTCGTGACCTAACA
>CAVNYN010277692.1:0-13333 GCA_963692815.1 Nyctanthes arbor-tristis
TATTTCTCCTGTCTCTTTTATGGTTCTATTATAACTATTATTATTTTTAACTAATATTTGTAATTGATTCTTAAACTAATTTATCTCATACATCGAAATTCTTTGTAATTGCCTATAGTTGTATCTAAGACGATCATTAAGTTGATGTAATTATATGTAAATCTAACTTGCAATTGGCAGTTCTACATAACTGTAATGACGAAACTTGTCAAGTCGATTACAATCTCAAATAGTCATCAAATGTCATTGTAATATCTCCTTCTTGAAAATTAGTTAAATACGAGTTCACCTTATGCCTTGAGTAATGGTAATTGTGGCGCTCGACTGTACATGATCAACAAATCTATTAACAACCTCATATGAGTTTTCTTCTTGAGGTATCCGATCTTCTATAGGTGAAGGGCCAAATAAGGAAAGAAATCTATGAAAATTCTTGGCTTGAATTTAGTGTAAGATCTCTTGTGATTGTAAATCTTGCTTTATAAAACTTCCTGATCCAGCAACAACAAAGCCTATGGGGGTTATGGTTAAACAATTGGTCATTCCTCGAACATTATTATTGGAAAAATTGTAATGCATGCTTCTATGACTTTCATTGTGCTAATTCCAAATTAGATCTTTTTTGGGTTAAATACGTTCATGTCATAGGTGCACAGATTGAAGCGTTTTATAATTTATACACTGTTGGTTATTCTATTGGGATGCTATTTTATTTTTTAATGCAAATTTTTTCATTGAGGTGGGTAATGTATGAAATTTCATAATAGTATATTGAATGAATTAAACATGTGATAGACTCTCAAATATTATCAAATAATTAAATAATATTACCATAGTTATGTACATATTACCCTTGACGATGCCATATTCACGGCTGATTATTTACTAAAAGTTAAATTTTTAGATACCATAGAGAGGTACATGTACAAGTAAAAATGATAAATCCGCTTCAAAATTTATTGTTGAATATTGTTCTTGAAGTCATATTTAGTATGATAGTTTTTGAAACTTTCCGTGCATTGCATGAGTACTATACTAGTCGCATTTAAATTAAAGGTCATCACATAGCCACATACATGTGTGTAAACTTTTAAGTAAAATTTTTAAGTACAAATAGGTTTTTCCCATATGTGTGCTTTTCCATTTGCCCGAAGAGAATATTAACACCCTAAAATTCCAAATAATCTCTTTCAAACATTGTAGCTCAAGCAAGTGTTGGAAACAAGAACAAAGAATAACAATAATTTCAAAAATTATTTTCTTTAAAACAGGGTCGATCTAGATGTTTAATTCAATATATGATTTTACACAAATAATTTCCTAAAGAAAAGGACAGCAAAATAATACCTTTAGTATGTAATTATTCCCACGACCGATGATCACGAACTCCTAACTCCTAACCCTTGGATCTTTTCGGAATGCTTTCAAGTCATGGATTGCACCGGCGAGTGGGTGCCACTAGGAATTCTCTCAAAACCCAACATAAGAGCCGAATCATAGAGATTAGAATACTCTACAAGAGCATTGGGGTGTGGCTCTTCCCGAGATTGAGAAATAAGACCGCCCATTTATAGGAAAAAATCCAAGGCTCTTTCATGTCTTGCAAGATAGAGAATTCTATTCTTAGCAGGATTGTGCAAACCCTAGAATTCTTTTCCAAGTAATTCTATGACTTCTCAGAAGCTTCCAGAGGGACCTAATCGGATTTATATAATTAGGCTCCTAATAATTAAATCCAATTAACTTTCTCCAAACTCTCCGATTTAATTATTAATAATTTGTACACTCCACTGAAGACGAATTATTGCAACTCCTAATTATATAAATAATAATCACAGGAACTAAAATAATTAATTCTCTAATCAATTTTCTTCTTGACTTATCAATCCAACAATTTGTCCTCTCTCTTATGATCTGAAAAATACGTGTCACCTAATTAATTGTATGCCTTGCTTAATTCTCAATCACCACTGCTATGATTTCTATTTAGCAAGATTCACTAATGTTAGATTCTTGAAATCATATTTACAAGTGACACTACAAGAAAACACGCCGTTACCGACGGCAAAAACCACCGGTAATACTAAAAAAACCGTTGGAAATGAGATTTACCAAGAACGGTGACTGTCGGAAACACCGTCAGTGATAGCCATGTCAGTGATCACCGACGGCAGTAGACACATTGTCAGTATTCGCAGACGGCCATGACCGTAGGTGATTACCGACAGTGTTATTCGGCCGTCAGTAGTTGCTGATGGTGATACACCATCGGATTCTCTGACGGCTTGAAAAGACCGTCTGTAATTGCCGACGGCGTAAATCATCGGTAGTTGCCAACGGTAGTGTGCCGTCTGTATACCTCGACGGCTGTGACCGTCGGTAATTACCGATGGTCATACTTGTCGGTAATCTCAGACGGCCACAACCATCAGTGATATCTGACGGCAGTGTCCCGTCGGTAATTACCGACGATTGTGGTCATCGGTAAATACAGACGGTCTTTTTAAGCCGTCGGAACTTACTTGAGCCTAGTTATCGACTGTTCCTCCGTCGGAAATAACCTGCTTGATATAAAAATTTTAAGTTGTCTACTAATGATGGCTAGGTATTTCCTTAGGTCATACATTAGAAAAACTACTTACACAATCTAAATTTCTTTTCATATATTTCCATAAAAGCTAAACAATACACATCACCGTTAGATACAAAAGTTTGTAAGCTATGTTAATTGCAAAATATCTCAATATTCTACATGTGCATGTACAAAAGTTACATCATGCATGAGTAGAATCTTGAGCCAACGGATCTTGGACTGATGTATTAGAAGGTTGGGCTGTTGTAGTAGACTGTTGAAACATGTCATGCACGTGGTTCCTCATCTCCTCAATTTCCTTTCAAGTGTTTTCTCTCTAAGATGCCAAGTCTTGATGTGAGCTCGATCGAGAACAAGAGGAGTTAATCAAAGAACTTGCAACCTTTGAGTTTCCTAAGCCATATGCAAGATCGGAAGAGCACACGTCTGGGCCTTAGGCTGTTGCTTGACTCCACATTTCTGTAACAAGAGGTGTGCTATGTGTCTTCACCATATTTCTTAGTGACTGGCAGAATAATTCTCCTGCGTTAGTCATAAAATAAAAATGAATAAAAAGTATAAAGAATTAATATGTTACCAAAAAGGGGACGCAATATTAAAAATAAAAAAAGATGAATAATAATGAGAGTCAAGTTAATAGTAATGTAAGTAAATAATTCACTCTACTACCACCACACACCCGTGCAATAACGACGTGCTTCGTTTTCTTATTGTGCCAATATAAAAGTTATTGAAGCACGCTATTATTATCATTCAACAAGCCCAGCATCCTCCCAATAAATTGACCAATAATGTTTTTAATGATGTTATACAATTGTGAATCCACTAAAGGTGGTATAACTACTTCAACACAGGATTAATTGTATGTCATAGGCATGAGTAAGATTTCCTAAAGCCAAATTTTATTATTTTTAGAGAATACACATCAACAATGGAGGATTGTTTCATTGAAATTCTTTCATGCCCTCCAAAACTTCTATAGCATTCTATTTTTGTCTTAAAATAATCAAATCAAGCACATTACAGTTATCTCTTCCGATCTCATGTCCTAAACATATTTCATCACTCGTGCTCACATGGTATTTGTATCTCGAACTAAATGAAATTCTAAGCTTGGGCCTAATAAACCACATACCTCATGCTTAGAAAGACGCTTTTGCGGGCTAAGTTCAAGACAACGCTGCTTCTGTGATTTCGAAGGTATAATGTGCCCGTCATAAAATAGGCCCCCAACGCTTAGAACAGACTTTTTTTCTAAGCAATAAATAAAACATATAAAAAAAAAAAAAGCACACTGATAATATAGTGAACTTTAAATGTAAATTTAGATAATGAAAACATTTCATATTCAATATTACTATATCATCGTTAAAATGCATTACAATATGCTAATAACTTTCTTAATCTTTTATTATAGTCTCTATTTCCCTTTTTTTCTTTTTACTTTTTTCATATTCAGATTCCTAATTCACGGGCATGATATATAACTATTAATTCAATTGGTTCACAAGTTCCAATGAAAACAATTAAGTAAAAACTAACTATTGGCCATTAAGTACCAATATAATTAAGTCTATGATGAAGTTATTAATCAATACCCTATAATGCTTACTGCTATATATCAGTGCAATCTTGAAATGAACCATTGTGTCAATTTAGGCTTTAGGGTAATTCCATTACGCCTAAAGAAGAAATTCTAATGCCTAATTCCATAAAACTAAATGAAATACACATAGCAATAATACAAAGTGACACATAACCTGGCATCGATAAACTTATAGGCAGTTTAATAGATATCATATACAATCTTATTGAGTTAAATACTACTCTACGATAGTACATGCTGTGTAATTTTTGAACAAAGCATGTGTAGGTTGACTTACATAAGCATTCTTTCACCTTGTATCCACAAAGTTGCCATCCTTTGTCTTGTGCGTGCGCAGAAAAGGTTCTACGCCCATTGGTAGTACTTCATTATGATTATATGCCTGCATATTTTACAAAAGTTTACATCATGGAAAAAGTGCTAACCTTCCACAATTAAGGCAAAAAGATCATTATAAAATACTTAAAAATTGTTACCTAACGATCCTCATGAACTGCATACGAGACCGAACCACTGGTATGCTTGGATATTTCTCCAGTTGCTGAAGATTTGCGGTTTTTCTTGACATGTATAACCTTTGAAGTCTGGGAGTTAAAGGTAGATACCTAACTACCTTATAAGAAACTCTATGCCGCGTCCCTCCGTATGTCTCTTTATACCGTGGGTGCTTACACGCTAGGCATTCAGTTAATCCATCTGTTTCCTGTAGTATAGAATGCAATCATTTACACAAGCATCGATTTTCATATAACCAAGGCCAAGTGTAGAAAACATTCTCTTTGTTCTGTAAAATGTAGGCTCCAACTCATTATGCTCAGGCAACATTTCGTTGACAATAGACATTAGACGATCATAGCATTCGGAAGGCATATTGTACTCAGATTTGCATGTCAAAAGTTGTGATATTGCTGACAATTTTGCATGCTTTGAGCAACCTGGCCATAGTGGTTTGTCAGCGTCTTCCAACATCCTAAAGAAGTTTTTAGCACTTGCATTCAGTTCTTGTTCACCAAATTCATGATGATCTTTTCTAGCAAATGTAGTGTGCTCTTCCGATCTGCCCATTGCATCTATAACCATCGTGTTAAGGTTGTCAGCCGTTGAATAATGTAAAGCAGGTGATTCACCCAAGCGAGATGATGACTCGACTAAACCATATGATCTAGATGGACATGGCTCCCCGTGTGCGGCTCAATTGGTGTATCCAGACATAAATCATTCCTTATACAAAATGCACTTTTACGTCATCCACTCCCAAGTGATTCCTATTCTGACAATGCCTTCATGGATATCTTATCTGATCCACAATATTTGGCTGAGAAAGTGCATGCTCAATTAATATTTCTGCACCGGCAATGAAACTATTAGACACTAGTCCATTTTTTCTATCAGTATACATCCACGAACAATCAGAAGCCTTTTCAACTGTACAATGAAACACTTCTTATTAATTTCAATAAAATCAATAATACAAAAATCTTACATGCCAATTAGACTCACGTGTATTTACCTCTTTAACAATAAGACAATCTCATCAAGTGAGTTGTAATAGAAACTTTAATCCATGGAATCTCAGCTTACCAAATTGGCCATGTGCTAGTGTATTAATTTGAAAAAACTTTCTAACAAACAGTCTAATGAATCCCCTAACAAAGCTAAATGTTAGGAACAAGAATCTATATATTCCCAGGGCATATTTTTTATATAGAGTAATTCCTAATAGAGTAGTTCACAATTTAAGCCACAGCCAATTTTTATGCATTCTATATTTTTCCCGACAGTTCTAACTTCATACTGTTGACCCATTTCCACAAATTAAGAAATATGTCTTGTAACTTTTGGTGATATAGAAGTAAAAGAAAAAAATTTTAAAAATTAATAATAGCCTATGCTCTGTGTGTGTGTGTATATATATATTGATAAAAAAAATTTACAAATAAAATAAATATATATACATATGAAAAACATACCTCACTTAGAACACAGGGAAAGAACTTAAATTCAATTTTGGTTATGAGCATTACACATTGTAAGGAGTCTCGGATATGTTCCGGTATGGAGCGCAAAGTGAAGTTTTAGGCCAAATGAAGCTCGGATACCCCCAAATGACGTTACAGTGGCCTATTATATGTAAACTTTACCGATGGTTGCACATATCTGTCTGTGATCATAGACCAACACTATAATCCATCGGCAATTACTGATGGACCAAGTAAGACGTCGGTGATCACCGACGGCAAAAGTAAGAGCCATCTCAAATTTCCGATGACTAGGTGTAATCCGTCGGTAATCACCAACGGCCAAACACAGCCATCTGTGATGCTTTCCACGATTTCAACCACCCCAATTAATGGGCCAATTGTACGCTCAGAGTTATTGCTGTGGTATGTCAGATATTTCCGACGGCTTCACTCGCCGTCGGTAAATTGTCGGTAGTTACCAACGGATGGCTTCTAACAATCGGTGATCACCGACGGTCTAAATTTGTCGTTGGTGATAACCAACAGTCTAAATATACCATTAGTAATCATAGACGACTTGGCCGACAGTCCTCCTCGCCGTTGGTGATTATACAAGGGCAATCGCAATAGGCTGACACAACTTTATGACAATTGTCAAAATCAGTCACTTTACCTGAAATTGGGCTGGGTAAATTACTATTACATTTTACCATTTTCATTCAAATGTTAGATAGCACATGAAATAATAGTATGGCTAGGCTGTAGTGATAGTGGATTTGAATTTCTTATGCAATAGTTATTCCCGATACTAAGGAGTAGTCATGTGAATGATCTAATAGACGTGTGCTCTTCCGATCTTACAGAATTTCCCTACAAATAGGCGCTCTTGTAATGTGTTCCACACATTGAAACTATTACTCCACAATTCGTTATACGTGTGTACATTTTCAATTCCACGAAACGATGTTTGGCTTGTCCAGCTCTATTGGTAGAAATCGACCGCAATGCGTAAAGGACTTCTACCGCATAAAGGAAGTAATGAAACAAGAATTTGCAAATCAGGAAAGTAGTTTTGGTGTCTTTTTTTGCACGCAGGATGTTTTTAACTAGAAGCATTTTTTTGTCACAGTATTGTATTTGGGCTGTACTCACCGTTTGCAATACATACTTATTGCATTAAAACATGTTGCCAAAGACGAGCCATCCTGGGAGATTGCACACCTTATAAAAGGTTTTGTACATGATTATGGAATTGCTAATAGAATCTTTTGTGTTACTGGTATCGACTCTCTCGATGATGTTAGTGTTTGCTGGCATTTACTGGAATTTGGGAATCTTCGGCCCAACAGTTTCGACAGACCGTTGCATTCTTATTGTGCATTTACTGCCTTACATTCTGTGACAACATTTGCAACACATTTACTACAACCATCTATTAACTAGATTGGAGCTGCCAAGCGCGAATGCCTTGATAATGATTATCAATTTCGTCTTATGTACCCATATATTCCAGAAGACTTTTACAAAAAAAGTGGTTACGTGTGGACCTATCTTTATATTGAGGAGTCGGCGCAAAATTTTGAGTTGACAATGTGCCACCGAACTCATATTATCACCTTTCTCGAAGTAATGGGCAGTAATGATCTTCCAACATCCCAATCCTGGTTCATGTGTGGCATATTGTCATGTCTTCTAAGTCGCTTGGTACTTTTCTTCCATGTACTTCAAGGGCGAGTTCCCTCATCATAACTTATTGTCGAACAACTCTATGAAGTTGTCAATGTGTTTGCTTTATTTAGAGACTCGGAAAGTGACTCCTACCCGATTTTGATTCAAATCCAAGAAAAATTTAACATTGTCTTTAGTGGCCTCCTTATACTCTTTATTTTGGCTAGCTTCTTCAACCCATTGCATAAGATACATGGAACCATCTCGATGTTGACCTCCATAGCTGAATCAACATGCCTCCAGTTTGATGACATCAGCGAGGAAGATGTTATAGTCAAATTAATTGAATTATATAATTTCTATTCAAGCAATGCGTATGATGAAATGCAGACTCCAGAATTGATTGACTATGAAAATCAATTCACACAACGGATTGAGTGGTGTATCATATACCAGATACATTGGTGGAAAGACCACAAAGCGAGGTATCCAATTTTATCCCGTAGTGCACGGGACATATTGACCTTGCCCGCCTCAATGCATGGCATAAACCAAGAGCTTTGGATGATGGCTGCAGATCACGTCTAGCATCGGTCCCGATAGTGAATGGAAAGAGGCAATGAGTCAATACATGTACAGGCACATATTTGTGTCCAGCAATGGCTAAGGAAGCCAACTCAACTACGTATGCTTCATGAATTCCAAAATTGTAACTATCTTTTTAGCGATTGAGGTTCTTCTACCCCTGTAGTTTCTCTGGTCGTACGTTTCGCATAATTTGTAGTTTTTTGCTTGTATATTGTCTTTGATTTTTTGAGAAGTCACGCGTGTTGGCTATGCTCATGCATATTGTTAATAAAATTATGTTCCACATAAAATAAAATTGTCTTTTATCACAGATTATTCAATATCTGTGTATATATTGTAATTCTACAAAATCATATAAATTATGTGCTTAATCTAAAATTTTACATAAGCATATATGTAACTAAGCAGATGAAAACCTTAAATATCTAGAGTTCTGCAAACATGAAAAAGATGAAAGAGACAGTAAATTGCACATTATAGATTGTTTTACTACTAGTAATAGAATGTCACCGACAGATCACGTAAAACCATTGGTAATCACCTATAACACCTAGGAGCCGTCGAAAATCACCGACGGCTGTCAAATATCTATTGGTGATCACCGACGGTCAGATGAGATCGTCAGAAATCTCTGACGGATAGATAAAACCTTCGGTGATCTATGACTTTACATACCGTCAATAATTTTCGACGGTGACTATCCGACGTCAGAAATTACCAACGGCTCCAACAAAACCGTTGGTGATCACTGACCTATTCTACAACCGTTAGTAATCACAAGTGAATTCCTATTCTGTCGGCGATGGCCAACGGTTTGTCTTTCCATCAGTGGTTACCAACGGATTTTTTCTTACCGTCAGTGATTGTTGAGGGTTTCCTGACTGCCGGTGAATTACCGTCGGTACTCGCGCTTTTTCTTGTAGTGTGATTAATTAAGTAGATTATTTAACTCTTTATTCAAGAACAATGGTTTCCTCTCACAGTACGCATTTTACTAATTCACTATCCTTCAGTTTCCAACATCCAGAGCTTATTAACCAAATATTCAATTTTTATTCAAAGTTCCTTAGGATTGCTCCATAGAAGAACCCACTTGAGACGGATCTAGACAAATCGTATGACAGTCATGTGGAACCTCAATTCACGCATGCGGTCACGCTATAAAATTAAGTTCATACAATGGTCCAGTCCAATATACTTATCCTAAAGTATATCAATGTTATTACTCACAATCTCCACAAGTCACGATGATCAAGATAAACCGCCTACTCGATAGAGTTAGAGCACCAACAAATGAACCTCGACAGAATAAAGTGCCAACCTTTATTCTCAACTCAGGACTAATATTTTTCTAGTAGAAATATAACATACATCTTCCGTACTTATCTAGAAATACCCATCTTCATGTTACCGCAAAGCAACCGATGGCCTTTCGTTAATGCTCAAATATCGTAAATCCGCTTATAGCAAATAAGCATCATATTTATTCAATAAATAAATAAATGTTTATTCATACTACGGTCACTATCCCTGCACTTTATTGGGCGCATATCCTAACAGCAAGAGCCCAACTAATATTTTTGGCCATCACTTGCCCGTGGTCATAATTCTTTTTCTTTAAAAAAAAAAAAAAAAAGGCTCGTGGTTCGGACTGAAGATTACCTGTAACTTTGAGATTAGGGATTTGATTATTAAAGACTTTGGGCTGTGTGACAATTAATTGTCCAATTCAAAAGATAGTAGAATTATCTTGTATGTATAATTTTGATGTATAAAGAAAGTAATTTTAATGGGTTAATTAAATACATGATCTCAGCCGTTATATTAATTAAATAAACGAAATTGATCATTTGCCTCTACTTATTTATTTTAACCAGATTTTTTTTACCCGTCCGTTGTACGGGTAGAGTTATAGTATACATTCTTATCAAAATTGACGTGTGAGTGTGGACATTATTTTATAAATAAAGTACAATATACCAGTTGCATTGTAGAAAATTACGAATTGATATGTGAATTACAATTTACCATGGAATATTCGTAGTAAAATGCCTGAGTTCATAATTCTGGTCTCTTCCAAACTTGTTGTACAACTTCACATGTCCAATCTATATAAAATTGTAATAATTATCAGTCAAATAATTAGAGATGGCAATTTGATCTATCAATCTATAAACCCATGGAGACATACCGCTAATATAATTGACCCATCACGCTTAATTGGGGCAATAGAAGGGGTATGAGACATCATTATCTGACCCATCGTGGGTCCAGAGCAGTGCGAGTCAGGTTAGACTCACACCATCGACCTGTGACCCACAGGCATTTTTTATTTTTGATAAATTTATTTAGAAAAATGTCTAGAAATTACTAGAGATGACAATTTGACTAATAGACCATTAAATCCGTGGTAGTTTATTTTTATTTTTTTATTATATTACTTTTTTGAAAGGATTTTTCTATCAAATTGAAAGAATCATGTTATTATATTAGTTAATGTTGGGATCTTTAAAATTTTAAATAAAGGTTTGTTTATTCTACGTTCATCAATTAAGAATACGTTACACATAACATTAATTGAAAGGCGAAAATCCATGAGTCCTTTCGTGGGTCATGGTGGCGTCCCAACCCGTCCCTTGACCCGATTTGTCTTGACACACTATATGAATTTGTAGGCTTGGGACGGGTCTGGGTGACTTCAAGACTCATGGGGCGGATCTAGAGTATGGCTACCCCACCCTATTTCCATCCCTATAAATAATCATACCATAATCAACTATTGCAGCTACAAGTTCAGTCTCTCATTCGTGCGTCGTACGGAAAGACTAATTTTCAAAAAAAGTTCAATACTAATGAATAATAAAATATTAGACAAATGCATATTATCATATTTGCACAGCAAAGTAATACATATACAGTTTTAATTTAGTATTTGACTCATTAAATTAATGTTTTATTAATACCATATTAATAGTTACCTGCTCATGTACTCAATTAATGTTTTACTATATTTCATTTTTAAATCATCTAACTTATTTATATTATTAGTTAACAGTCTAATAATATGTATCAGGCTTATACATACTCGTATTCACTCGATATCTATTCAGATAAAATTTTTATGCTCATGAGAAAGTACTCTCTTGACGTATCCTTTCTATGAGTAAAATTCAAAATTGATTGTCATAATTAAAATGTTAAATAGAGATATATTTGTAAAGAAATACAAGTTAGACTTTTTAATATGAAGAAGACTATATATGTGGGACATCCTAAGAAGGAAAATAAGATCAGATAATCGCAATGGAGGGGTTATTATTTTTTTTTGTGTAGTTCATTTTCTTCTTGTGAATTTCTTTCCTCTTTGTTCGCAAAATTTTCTCTAAAATTCATTATTATCTTCACCAAATAAAAATATCAATCAATTAGTATTCAACACATTCGTTGCACGGGGAGATAAATTCTCAATGCTTCATATAAAAAAAATCATTATATAAATTGCAAAAAACAATAAATAGTCACAATAATAATTAAATCAAATGAAATAACATGAATTCAATCGATATTTTGAAGGCTTCACATCTATGGAGAAAAAAGGCTAAAAAATAAATTATTTGCTTCCTCTACAACCTAATCGTGACAACATAAATGATATAGAAACAAAGATTAAAAAAATAGTCACAAAGATTTTCAAGCTAGATCATTGATGTCAAGAAAATAAATTTTAGCCATATATTATTATAACAGAATTACATTATATGTCTTTAGTTATTGGCGTGACGCAAATAAATAGATTTTTATTGCGCAAAAAAGAAGAATAAATAAATCAGTTGATTTGCTCTAAATTATTCTGAACTAAGATTTCATTTATAATATAAGTTATTTTGAAATAGTTTTCTAAGTTATTTTGAAATAAATTTTGGTTTCGATATTATCAAGGACTCTATGAAGGAAATTTTGAAAGCCAAACAAACATAAATAATAAATAAATAAATAAATAGTGATAATATCAGACAATTAGTTTATAATATCCTCATTTCTGAATAATTCAGTAACGGGAAGAATAATTCTAAAAAATACTAATTCATAAAAAATTGATCAATTACTCGCCGTCAAATTTACATCAGTAGTGGATAATAAAAAATTGTAAAAACTTATAATTATATATAAATACTAAGAAAAATATAAATGAGGAAACTAAAATAAGAAAGAATATAAAAAACTAATAAACTAATATAAATTATTGAAAACTCGTGATGAATATCAAAATAAGAAAATCAAATCCAAATTATTGTCGCTACAAAAAATCACGCCAATAGCGGTGAAATTTGTCGCCGTTATAGGGCCAAATGTCGTTGCTGTAGGCCTACTGTGACGGTTTTTTGCGACGACGTGGTCGTTAGTATAGGCCCGTACCAATAGCTCAATAGCGACTATATTTTAGTCTATTGTAGCGACATCTAGAGCGACGACTTGAATGTCGCAGCTATAAAGTCGATGGTTTTTGGTGACTAAATTTTTTTTTTTTTTGTAAAAACTTTTTTACCTGATCCGGTACACCACCCCACTCCACCGTCCGACTCATTGCTATTCATATCTAATTGGACATATTCGTTTCCCACCGCCAAGAGTCGAACCAAGGAACTCCCACCCACACACATGGAACTTCACCAATTGGACAAAGGCAACTTTCAATCAACCTTTTGAATTTATAATATATGTTATATAAATTATTACAACTATAGTGACGAACATGCTTCCTATAGCAACAACTTGTCGTTGGTAAACACAAGAACAAAAGCAGGAAATCTTCCCGCCAATTATATAGCGACGACACTTATAGGTCGTCGTGTTAGATCATGACATATAGTTACAACTTTTGGGTGTCATCGCTATAGATAGCAATATACAGTGGCG
>CAVNYN010277697.1:0-14759 GCA_963692815.1 Nyctanthes arbor-tristis
CTGAACATGCTCCCTTGTTGAAATTTCTTTATCCTTATCCATCAGAATGGTCAAAATCCATCAACCCAAAGTATGAGATCTCAATAGTAGCATATGACATTTAATCCACAAGGAACTGTCAGCAGCATAGCCTCTAATTATGAATGTGCAAAAAGGATAACTAAGATATTTCAAAATCCATTATTATCAAGCATACTACGGTATATCTGTGTATAAGCATGTATAGAAACAAGCGCGGATTTCAAGTTAGAAAAGCAATTCATCGGTAGGAAGTAGAAGCACAAAAATCTTGAGAAACTTGTGGGCAGTTCATGTGACTTGATGATCATGACTACTTAGATTCTTTCATGAATATTACCATTATTATGCGTCTAAATGCAATTTCAAGAACTAAAGACTTAAAAGCACAAAAAAAAATAAAAAGACAAAAGCATAGCATCACCAGAGTAAGTAACCAGAAAGATCTATTTTTATGATTCACAAACCTAACATTGGAAAGCTCAATATCATTGAAAGAAAATGCTACAGGAGTCACACTCTGATATAGATTAAATACATTCCTACTGAAATGTTGCACATGTTAAATGATATTAAGAGACAAGACACAATTGGCAATGGACTATGTTACTGCAATGAATGAAGAATTCTTTCCTTTTTCAAAAAAATAGAAACTCAAGTTAATTGAAACAGATCTTTCTCACACTGCCAGTCAGCTACAAACTGAATAGCTCCACTCATTTGCAAAGTAGTTGGAGGCCGATACCCTGATGTGCCCCTCAACAGCGGCATGTAACACCTTAAAGCATGCGCCTTTTGGTGCATCTTTTGAGGGAGTGTCCTCAGTGTCATTAGGTAGAACTCATTTGTCTTGCCCTTTTGGCCTTCTTATTATTAACTTCAACATTTTATGCTATATATACTTTAAACGCTAGAATGTTTAACCAATTTTTCTTTTGTCTTTACTGTCGCTAATGGAAAGACGATATCCCAAGTGCCAACATGCCAGGTGATGATCAAGCGATAAAAAGGATAAGGAAACAATTAAGTTGATCATGAACTTTGAAATCCAGCTAGCAGCAACAGCTATGACGTTCGGACTTGGGTACGGGGTAAGTATCTAAGGGTCTGATCCTTTTTCCTAAAATGCAGGATACGAGGGCACTAGTAAAAAAAGATCCAAATTTTCGACATGGGTTCAATAACTATTTGAATTGAGTTTAAATGGTATAAAGATAACATAGAAACTCATTAAATCCAAATATCAGATGGCCCTTGAAACCAATGGGCTGAGTCTTTAATTTTAGTCAACAAAATCGGTCATTTTCTCAAAAGATTCGTTAAAAAATAGTGGTCCAGGTTTCTTTTGAAGTTCACTTCTAGGGCTCTCAAAATGAACCCCCCCCCCCTTTTTCTTCTTCCCTTTATCTTATGTTGTCCTCCAACTTCCTCCATTAATGGAGGGCCCCATCCCTCGTTTCTTGCCGAATTCATTTTCAAAATTAAGGATCCAAGCCAGATCTCGCACTGCCACCGTTGACATGTGGTGTCAACACGTGTATTTTGCCCAAAGTGACAGCTGAAGCTTTATAGAGTGATGGTAAGAGAGGCGTGTGGATTGTTTCTATCTTTGGTCGTAGTGATTCCACTGTTGTTTTGTGATTGATAACTTGAAATTTATTATCTTCTACTTTATGAATTTCTTCATGTTTGATTGCAAATTAGACATTACATTTTGTTAATTTTTGTTTATCATGAAGTCTCAACTGGTCTCGTTCAAACATATTTGAGCTCTTATTTGTATGGAACTGTTCTATTGCTTTTTACGGTCTCCACCTCGAAACACAAATCAGGGCTTGTTCTCGCACAGTTGCACGTGTATTTTATTACTCACTTTTAAAATTCTAACAGTGGGAGTTTCCTTAAACACTAACAAATATATTAATATACCCTTTCCAAGCTTGAAATCTCCCCATTTCTCAAACATAATGCTGACGCCCATAATATTTCCCAGTCGTAAAAAAATTCAAAATCAAAAACTTTCCACATTTAAAACTTCCTACTTTTTGCCGCTTAGAAGTAATACCCAAGACAACTGATATGATAAAAAGCAACAAAAAGTCAGTTGAAAAGTACACAAGCATAAAGCTAAAACTTAATAGACACTCCCTTTCAAAAAAAAAAAAAAAAAAGAACTTAATAGACACTCCAAAGCACAAAGAGCATGCAGATAGCTAAAGTTTTTTCTAATCAAACTAGTAGTAACTAAGCTCCAAAAATTCATAAACAGCCAATATGAGGTTTCTTCAGATATACATAGAGGAAGAAACTTCTATTTTTTGGTTTTACTTAAAAACTGCACCTAAAACACCAAATGTTTCGATTTCTAGTTACAATTTACAAATTTAAAAAGACAAATAGAATTAGAACCAAACAATTTGACCAAAAGGTCAACAAATTCAAATACCTACAAATCAAACAACTTGATATGAAGCGAAATCAGAGAGCCAATGCCAAAGAATAAAATAAAACAAAATAAAGAATTCAAATTTTCACCCAAACCCATCAAAACTTAACGTATCAACGTAAAAACAAATTCCCTAACAAATAAAACTTACCCAATTCGAGCCCAGACCAGATCTGCAATGATCTCTCCCGCAATAATTCCAAGATCGGAAGAGCGTCAGGCGATTAGGCGAATATATACATATATACATACATAAACAAATACAAAAAGAGAAAACCGGGGGTTAGGGTTTCTTTGTTTCCATGAATTGTGTTGTTTTGAAAGAAAAATCTTAAGGTTCCGTTTTAGGTGGCCATTAATTTCATAGAAAGATGAACAACAGGATAGACATACGGTAGTGAAAGAGAGGAAGAGGGGATGACTTTTTTTTATCTTGGCTTTAGCACTTCAAAATCATCGAGACAATAGGTTGTTGGTATGTTTCTCTCGGCCTGGTTAGACGGCCATAACCAACCAGCCCCTTCCCAAGCCTCTTCCATTTTCTTTTTTCCTTTTCTTTTCCTTTTTTTTTCTTTTCCTTTTTTAAAAAAAGCAAAAGCAACGAAGTCCACTTTTTTAGTATTTACATTTTCTCTAATTCGTTGCAGATGCTGACAATTATACCACTTTGATGTGGTATAAATTGTGTTATAATAGGTAGGGGTTCAAAATTTTGAGTACACGACTCAAATTCAGACAACACCATCCCATTCTTCATTTTTCGTCCTTGCCATATTTTCCCCTTGTATAAAAAAAATACATAAAATACAGGCATTGTTTGATCCTCTTTAAATTTTCTCTTTATAAATTCACCTACTATAATTTGATTGTTGATTTGACAACTACTCAACAATCACCATACATTTCAAACTTCAATTAAATCTTCACCACTCATTTCAACTCTTTATATATTCACTTTATAAATTAAAAATTTAAAGAGCTTCAAACAAGCCCACAGTTAAATCCATTGGTAATACTGGAGTAGAGAAATAGGGCTTGTTTGAAGCTATTTAAGTTTTCAATTTATAAAGTGAATTTATAAATAGTTGAAATGAGTGGTGGATATTTAACTGAAGTTTAATGCCCTGTTTGATCCTTCTTTGTCCAAACACATTATAATCTCACTTACCACTGATTTAACAATTGATTTGACAACTACTCATTTATAACCACCAATTTCAAACTTCTATTAAATTTACACCACTTATTTCACCTCTTTATAATTTCTCTTAGAAATCAACAACCATAAATTGAATCAAACAGGCACTAAAATGTATGATGATTATTGAGTAGTTGTCAAATCAACAGTCAAATCATGGTAGGTGAATTTATAAAGAGAAAATTTAAAAAGGATCGAACAAGGCCATAGTATTTGTTAAGTAAAAACGGAAGAAGATTTGTGAAAAATGAAAATTAAATTTGGGTTACTTTCGCATACCCCAACTTTTATACTTTTTATCAGTTGCATTTCTCTATTCATTTTTTTTTCCCAACTCCATGGTTAACCCTTAATGAATTTGCAGATAAAGGCTATTATGACATTTATCTCCTTATTCTTTAAATAAAAAATAAAATAATAAAAATTAAAAGGAAAATAATTATTTCCCACAGGCCTAGCCATTCCAACCCTACCCTCAATTTCACCGGAAATGACAAATACCGAAAGATTTTTTTTTTTTAAGTTTTCTTTGGGGACCCTTTTTTATGATATTTTTTTTATAGCAATATGGGGAAGTAGGGGGTCTCCTGATTTTTTTTCCCTAAAATTTACAATTTCTCGACTAAGTTGGAGTGAGATGGGCAGCTAGATGGGTCGGGTGGAAAAGAAATTATTTTCTTCTACTTTTCCTTTGTTTTTTTAAATTATTATATTTCTGTTTTTTATTTAAGTAGTGAGGAGTATAAATGTCATTTTCATGGAATTAGGGACCTTGTGTACTTACTTAATATTAAAAAAAAAGAAAAAGAAAAAAAAAGAAGGAATGATGACCCAATTAATACAGTGTCTAAAGATTGGGGACTATAATTGTCCATTTTATAGAATTTGAGCCTTATGTGTGGATTTATGGGAGGAAGGGGACCCATCGTGTTAAAAAAGAAAAGAAAAGAAAAGAATGAGAACCAAACTAATACAATGAGAAACAATTGTGGACCATATGTAAAATTTACCCTCTTTTTTAAGAATACAAAGTGCAAAGATTTTAATACACCCCTATTAATATACTCATGTGCCGTGACAGTACATGAGTGGTTTAAATATGGATTTCACCCTTTTTTAAAACAAAATCACTCATCTATATTCACATAATATGAGTGGTTTTTCACCTATGCAATGTAGGAGAAGAATAATTTAAGATAATCTAACTTATTGTAATGATTTGAGAAATTAGATACCCACATATGTAAAAAAATGATTAATTGATATCGTATTATCGTATTATGTATTTGTTCAAATATAGTTATATTTTATTTAATTTTTTTCATATGATATAAAATCAATTTATAAAAATTATCAAATATTAACTTTTTTGTGTACACTTAGACCTATGTGGTATAATGGTATTTTAATCAGCTACCAAACTTTGAATAAAGAAGAGAAAAAATTAAGAATAATCCTTTTGAAATGACAGAGGGGGTTATCTTGATTGCTAAATTTTCATAGGAATGAAATGAAATTTTTTTAAAAAAAAGATAACTTAAAAAATAGAATCATGAAGTTAAGATAAAATTGTCGAGATAAGATAACTCGAAAATTTTGAAAATAACTCGAGTAGAATTTTTTTTCAGAAAAAGGGATATAGAAAGCTTTTGCCGCACTGAGTAACGCGTTTGAAAATAAAATGACCAATCCCTACATCTAGAAAAAGTGGTGGAAAAACTGCTGTAAGATTGTACCGCAGACTCTTTTTATTTAATTAATATATAGATGAAGATATTAACATACATAATATAATAATAAATTAAAAATTATATAGTTCCATATATGTCGTTATATGGTACCATACAGTCATACAACGTATATTGGAGCATACCACATGATTGTAATTTCTTATATGACGTATCTTAATAAATGCCACATATGCCACTGTATGACACTAGAATAGGACTACATATTAAAATGAGGGTATACTAAATTTTGACAAATTCTACATAAAGAAACTTGGTAAAATCAAGAAAGCTGATTTCTAAGTGATGTGAAATATGAAAAATATATATATATATATATATTCTTGTCATGTCTATGTGTAAAATGTTTTTGAAAGAATTTTGTGTATATGTAGTGGAGCTATCAAAATTTTACACGAAAAGTAACAAACATGTTATTTTTACTTTTTGTCATAAGAGTAATTTAGACGTACATCGCATGTCGTACGATACTATAAGATTAATTTCAATTTCTAAAACTTATAATTAAAATGACAATTACAAATATTTTAGAGTATGTTTGGTATCTATAATGCTTTTCAAGTATGTATTTTATTTCTTTTCTTTAGTGGTGATGGTAATAACATGGTAAAAAAAAAAAAAAAAAAAATCTTTGGCTATCTAAATTGTATTGACGTTGGTGTAAGATAGTAATTGGAAGTTGAAGTTGAAGAATAAACTTATAAAAGGAATTTAAATCAACTACAATAAAAAAAAGTTTTAAGTAGAGAAGTTTAATGGCAAATAATAATGATGACAAAAAAGATTAATGAGATGTAAAAAATAGGACGCAATGAGAAATATGGACAAAATAGAAATTAAGAGAAAAACATAGTTAACAAAATGAGAAATCGAAAGAAGGATCCCAACTTTAGAATATACTAGTGTATGCTATTAAAGTGGAGGTTGGTATGGACAAATGTAATTCGCAAATATTAAATTTTTGTGAGAATCCATATTGAGACATGGCAATTTGTTCTTTCTTACGGGATGGAACGGAAGGCAAAATTTTCTCTACGGTCGCTGATGACAAATCTTATCTTAACTTTTGTCTTGTTTGATTCATATTTTGGCCCAGAATCGATTTTTCACTTGTAAGCAGGACCACCTACTGCTTAAGAAAATGCAAAGGTATTTCGACTAGTTTTGTAGGCTTTGACTAAAAATAATTGAAAACATATGCACTAAAGCGTGTGGAGTTGTGCTACTTGAACAAAAGTCTATATAAAAATTTTAACAAAATTAACACATAGCACAATCTTATTTTTTAATACATCACATCACTTTTACATCAACATTAATCACACGTGACACATGTCTATTTTGTCTAACTTTTTGTCTGTTATTTTGTTCAACTAGAATTATTGAAGCGTGCAATGCTCAAATTTTTCCAAGAAAATTGATTAGGCTATGAAAATGGAGTATGATGTCTCACATGATAGCCATCAAAGCAAAGTGAGTTGTGCATTTTGTGGGGCCGTTTTTGTTCGATGGTTGTCATGTCAGACATTAGGTTCTATTTTTAGAGCCTGATTGATTTTCTTAGAAAAACTGTGCAATGCGCCGTTGACCAGTTCATAATAAATTATGTACAATGATAATAGAGTCAATTTTTTGATATGAAATTCTATAGAATCAAATCTAACTTCTTGTATAAAGTCAGATAGCCACTAATAATCTACCAAGTCACATATATCATATGACTTCGTAGATTTTTATTAGTTATCTGGCTTCGTGAAAGGAGTTAAATCTGATTTTGAAGAAAAGCTCACCTTTTGGCCCCTTAAAATTAAACAGATATATTTGTTAAGGAAATTTGCATCATCAGTTTTTTTTTTTTTTTTTTTTATATAAAAAGCTAAAGCCCAAATTACTGTTTAATGAACAGTGACAAAAGCGTGTTTTTTCCCCCTTCATTGCTGAAAACGGGTTTTCTCATCTTCTCATCTGTATATCCTTATTATCGTAGACTTCTCTGGCAGCTCCTTCTGTGCCTTAACTGTGCGCGTCAATTGCCAGGAAATTCATAATCTATTGCTCATTTGGTACACCAATTTTTTGTGTACTCTCTCTTCTTTATGTCTTCTACTCTAGAATCCTCTATTCTCCCTTCGATTGGGACGCAATTTTTTACAGTTAGAAATCGATTCTTTCTTTCCATTGTGAGTCGATTATGTTCTTGTTTGTTGTTTTTCTTTTTGTCTCCTTGTTTTACTAGTGTTGGTGGGTCTGATTTTGGTTTCGATTAGGGGTTTTTTCTTCTGCTTTTCATTGATGTTAGCTTTTGCTTTGATTTTGTTAATTTCGATTAATGTGATTTCTTTATAGATTAATTTGTTAAATATTGTGGGTCGATTTCAGTTTTGATTTCTTAGTAATATGTTCTTTTTGTATTTCCTATTCTTCTTCTTCTCCTTTTTTTTTTATTTTTTTTGCCCCCCTCCTCTTGTTCCCTGTTACCAAATTCTGATGAGATCGATGGGTTGAGCTGAAAATTTGTTGACCCAATTCTGATAACATCAATGGGCTTAGCTGAAATTTAGTTCAAAATTGGGAATTTTTGTAGTCGATTATTGTCGAGTGAGTGAGACTAACAGTAGAAGAGCCGAGAGTGGGCTGTCAGTGTATGTTTTCTTTGTGTGTTCTGTGGGCTAAATTAAAAAGAGATTATCATTATATTTTATTTTATTTTATTTTACATTTGGGGCGGGGGGGGGGGGGGTGGATCAAATATGCAATTACTCTATTTTTATTGTACTCCAAATTATCAGGTAAACTTAACTTTTTTTCCCCTTATGTTATATTATGCCCTTTTGCTATTCTTATATCTTTTGATCAATATAAAATCTATTATGCCTTGAGACATATGCTATGAGAGTTAGATTGCTTGACTACTTTTTTGCTTTATTTCATATGTCAGTAGAAGTGGGTAAGAGAGGACGTGTTAATTGGTTATGAAATGCCACAAAATTCTCATGCTCATGCAGACTATATGTCCTCTGTGTGTGTGCGCGCGTAATTTTTTTTTAAATGAAATGAAAAAGTAATTTGGGAAAATCTGTACAGCAATGTCCCATTGGATTATTTTTGGGATAGACAAGAAACTTTCCCCCTTGTCTCTCGGTTATTTCTACTTTAGTTGAATTGTTTTTAAGGTTTTTATGATTTATGCAGTATTTGGCTTCGATTTTTTTTTTTGGTAATTGTAAATAAAAGATTTAATTTATTTTTTGAAATATGGTTTCGGGGTTATATACTAATAATATTCTCAGGGTTACTATTGTGATCAACAGTAACTTTTACCTTTTTATTCTTTTCCCATTACCCCTGATATATATAGTGTAGAAATCAGATTTTAGCTTATTTTACTCTGGCTCTCTCTGACGCGGCTTTGTCTCTTATCATTCCTTGTGTCCTTCTCTCAAACCCTCTCTATTCTCTGGCCGATTTGTTTTGTTTTTTCTTCTTGCAGTTGGTTTTATTTTTCTGTTCATGGCTTCTAATTCTTGCATACAGTTCTAGAGGGCTTTCGGATTGCTGTCGTCGCAAGGGTATGAGCAGGACTTTTTTGTTTTATATTTTTTCCTTTTCTAGATCAAGCGATTGGTTTCTAGTTGTTTTCTTCTCGCTTTTGGCATTTTAATGTATTTTCTTTGTGGTTGCATGATTGGGTTTTTTTTGTTGGAGTTGTAGTTTGTTTGCCTATACATAGGTGAAATAGTTGGGGAACATTTGTTGATTTTGGCTGTAATACTTGTGAATATGTGAATGAGCCATTTGATTAATGTAGTTTGTTGATTTTGGCTGTAATTTTTTTTTTCAAATATTTTTTGCAGATGTGGAGCTTGTTTTGCCGATGCTTAAAATGTTGTTGGTTCTTTTTTCTTTTTTTTTTTTTTTTTTGGTGGTTAAAAATTTTTCAAGTTTAAAGTTGCTTGCCTTGAGATATGTGGCTTCATTTTTTGTCATTCTTAAATAACTTTTATCGATGATGCACGCTTTCTCTAAATCAACTATAAGACAATATATGTCGCAGTGCTTGATTTTTAGCTATTTTTTCTTTTGTTCATAATATGTAGACTATTAATTAAGCGTTTTAAAATTGTTGAAAAATTCATTTTATGGGATCGCATGGTGAATTCAAATTGTTTTGTTAGCTAATTTTTTATTTATTTGAGATTTATATTCCCCCTTCTTTCCTTAATTTCGTTGAATTTTATTATAAGTTGACTTAGTTACATTTGTTCATGGAAAATCGTAGCATTATTAGTCGTATGATAGAGTTGTACGTATATTAGGATTATGTTTGTCGATGCCTCATTACCTCCACAATTTAATTATTGGAATGTTTTAGGATTATGTTTGTCGTTGCCTCATTGTCTCCACAACTTAATTATTGGAATGTTAAAATATCATAATGTAATAGGATTAAAATCAAAACAAAATATACATAGAATGTAAAATTCCCGCCATTTGGTGCGAAGAATAAAATGGAGACACTTGTAATGCACGTGCTCCACTAGTTGTTCAGAAAACATCACTTCAAAAATGTCCATTTTACGTTACATGTGCGAATGTCTCCACTTTTTGGGATAAATTGTCTAGAATGCCCTTTTGATTTATTATTTTTTTTAAAAAAAAAGGAAAAGAAAAAGCAAGTTCAATCTTGGAAGGATAGTCCAAAATGACAACTCAAGGCTGTAGGCTTTCTTTCTTTTCTCTTTTTTTTTTTTTTGTTCAAAAAAAAAAAGATAAGAGAATATCTAGATTCGAAAGTCCAGATTCGAGGTATAGTTTTATTGATATTCAAACAAAATTACATGGAGGGGGATGTATATGTGCCTTACCTCCAAGTCATACGCAATAAATATTTTCCCAACTCTCTATATGCAAATCATACAGAATGGATGCAATTGAAGTACTACCTCAAATCTCAATGATAGAAAGAATAACAGAACCATAAAATCAAATCATGCCTCATAGGTTGATCTAACATAAGGTATATATTAATCTTTTCTATACAAGTTATTCCTTTTAGTTTCCTTGGCAGCTCTGCAGAGGTAAACCATATATGTATTGCCCTTCCTATAAAGCTCGTGGCCTTTATTTGCCATGAAGTCTGCAGCCATATTACTACAAAAAAAAAAAAAAAGTACCTCCACAAACAGAAAATTTCCAATTGAAATATTTCGTTGCTATTTGGAAACAGATTTTCTGTTTATAAATGTATAGTCTTTTTCACCAATTGGTATTTTATACCTAATATTATGCATGGATATGTAAATCACTTAGAAACTGAATTTCAGTTGGATACTATTGTGTTAGAAACGGATTTTTACCAACCAAAAATTCCGTTATTGAGCAACTGATTTCCCGTCAACAAATTCATCATCATTTTTACAAACGATTGATTGGTATTAAAATTACCTACAAAAATTTTTCTGTTGGAATCTGTTGGATATTGGCAACAAGTTACCAGTTGGTGAAGATGTATTCATATTTTTAATTGATTTTCTTTTATCAAATGTGATATTATTTTTAACGACGGTGATTCTGTTCCTAAATTTCATAGGCGAAATATTTTCCGTTGGTAATCAATGACGGGTTTTCGGTTGGCATAGTTATATTCCCATTTGGGACTAATTTTTCGGTGGCGAAGGTGCTTTGATGTTTTGAATCGATATTTTGTACCAATTTTTTCATTGGTAAATCTGGACGTAATAATCTATATATATTAATTATATGATAAGTTTGTCTGGTTTTATATTTTATCGCTGGTGTAACGTTGTAAGCTTATTAATGATGCCACTATTTTTTTTTTTAAATTCTTGATGTAGTTTCTTTATGTTTCCTAAATTATCTACTTTGCCTTTCTTCCCTCTCATTCAACTGATTACTCTCTTCCTTCACAGAACACGAATTGATTCTTTATTGGATAACCTTCAACCACTCTTTGAATTGTCGAATAATATATGAGAATTAGAAGTGGGCATTTTAAGTGAGTCAATCAAATTAACTCGATGAACCGGACCGAACCGGATCGAGTTGGTCAGTTTTGTTTGTTTTCAGTTTGGTTCGGTCAGTTTGTGGGAAGATGTAAGCGGATCGGTTCGATTGGCGGGTTGAAGGTTGTAGACCGAGTTAAGCCGAACCAAGTTGAACTGAACCATGCTAAACAACTGATAACCTAAACTGAAACCGCAAACTGATGGAATCTTAGCAATTGAATTAAAAAAAACAAATTTAAGAAAAATTTGCAGAAGATAAGCCCAGAAATCTTAGGTGAAATCTAAAGAAACTCAGAAGCCACAAAAAAAATTTGCAAATCTATAGAAGTCTCACCAAAAGTTCATGAAGCCACAAATCTGAAAAATGGAGAAGAAATAGAATTCTACCGTCATGAAGCCACATATTGCATAAACAAAGAGACTAATTAGAAGGAAAACACGAAATCTCAAAGATTAGAAGGCCGGTGCTAGGAAGAACCTGCCGCCATTCTCTCCTCCATCTTTTCCACTCTCGACATCTTTCAACTTCAAGGAATGCATCTTCTTCCTTTTTTTTTTTTTTTTTTTTTTTGGGTTTTGAGCTTTGACTTTTGGCTATAATAAGAGAAATACATTTTGAATAATAGAAATAGGAAGACCCAAGTCTCACGTGAAAAACTCACAAAATATTAGTGGTGGTTTTCAATTATTTAAAGGAAGGCATTCAGATTAATATTTCAAGTGTTGGATGAGTTGGCTATATTGCTGAATTGTGCATTTTACCCTTAAGTATTTTTATTTCCTTCTTAGGTTCCAGCTCCAATGAGATATTTCCCTAAAATTTGTGATAGTCTAAAATTAAAAACAATTTAAAGATAGAAAATCTAAACAGTTGTTAAATCGAACCGATCTAAGTAAAATCGGTTTGGTGCCGGTTCGGTCGGCGTGAACAAGTTCGTGTGTAGTATTTTCCAACTAAAATTCCATAGCTAATGGTTTCTGATTTTACATACTAAGAATCCGTTGGTAATGCTCCATGATTTCAGCAACAAAAATTTCGTTAGTGCAATTACAAACCAAAATTATGTACATAATGGTTTTTTATTGAAATTCCGTTTGCAATGGTGAATGCTTTCAGCTATGGAATTTCTGTGGATGAAGGTAAAGTATTTGGAATGGAATTTCTGTTCTTGATTACCAATGGATTTTTTGTTTGAAATGATTGCCAATAGAATTTCGGTTAGGATACTATTAGTCACCACTGGAAAAGTAACGGAATTTCTATTCGAAATTATCCGTTCTTAGTAACTTGCAGGAATGAATTTCATGGTTTCAAGAATGGAAAAATTCATTTATGAAGCCATGATTTTTTTAGTGTATTAGCTTCTCTCCAAACACCTTTAAAATCGATTTGATGTTTTACTCATAATTTTCCTAGTGTCAACCGAAGCATATCGAAGCCGCCAATGACCCTTATCCTATTGAGTAATCATCAGATTAAAAGGAGTATTGGAGTGTCTTTCTCTATTTTGATCTTAAAACAGCCCTTGTCAATGCAAAGTCTTAGACCACAAAGTATAGCACGACCGTTAGCTTCTGTTATAGTGGTAGGATTTATATTCTCGTAACAAGCAAACAGGACATTCCTTGCATTATCTCGAATAATGGCTCCAATATGATTCGCCATTACTAAGCACCAATATGATTCGCCATTACTGAGCACATTGCCATCAGCATTAAGTTCCACAAACCCTTCTTCTGGTTTCTCCCATTACACAAGGACAGCCTTCTTCACAACTTTCTATTGTGTCCCTTTAGGAATAGAGCTCAAGTCTCTTGGCCATAGCTTGCAACTAAGTGTTTAGAATTGCAACATAAGACTGGTAGCCCATCAAACGACCTCTTGTTTGATTTTCTCTCTCGATTGGACAAATGACATTTAGTACGATAATGATTGCTGTCTAGTTGAGAAATCTCACTTTAATGCTTTTTCTTGATAATTACTGTTAGTCTTAATAATCAAGATTTTAATGTCACCTGGGGCATTTAGTGCACACATCATCCTAATCAGCTGCAATAGCAACTGTGATGATGTATATACTAAAACTTTGATCAATATTATTTAGTTTACTTCGTAATAAGCCATTTTACATTTTCCTACAATGTTTTGGACGTTTTTGTGAGGTTAGTTGAGATGGTTACTCATTGATCGCCTCGAAAATTACGTCCTACTTCATTACTGAATAACACAGTCACCATTTCGTGTTTTCAAAATATTCATTGGACCACATGGGTCTTGGTAAGATAAGATGTATTATGTTGAACTTAAAGCTAGTGGATGTTGTCGATTTTATCCTGCAAGTGAACGGATCGTTAACAAGTAATATAGTGATGAATAGAGCATCGAATCCCACGAAGACTGAATCTACTAAGTTTCACTTTAATTGACCTGTCACGCCCTCGTTATTTATCACTTATTATTAGTCTCTTCATTTAATGGTGGAAGCTCCTGTTTTTCATTTTAGTACCAACAAAGACGAGACCTGCCATTACCATTTTGCTCCTTAAGTTTCTATGAAGTTAATTGTGATGTTTCTTCTAACTTCTTTTACTTACATAGGTGATGTTAAAAGATGGCTTACAAACTCATGAATGGTATTTACTTTAGAGTAAAACATAAGTAAGCTTGTCTAAATTAAATACAAAAGTAAGCATGTACAATCAGCTAAGTAAAAACTATTTTATTGATTTCTAATCGTACAAAAGGTTTGGGAGGCCCTTATATGAAAAATGAGGCTCCAAATCTTTTTCAAAAGCTTTCTTTATAACTGTAGCGATCCGGAAATTTTTAGAAAAAAAATTAATTTTATTAAATTCACGTCGCTACAATTTCACCAAATTTTAATGTTGCTTAAAAGATCGCGCTCGTCTAGTCAAATACTCGGATACTGAATTAAATTTTTATAGTAAATAATTTATTTTCTAAAAGCTCCAAATATTTTTATAGCGAACAAGTTTTAATACAACTATAGTATCCTAGCTCGGCTTGTCTTAGCCGTTATCATTGATTTGAAATTCATCCAATTGTGTCTATCGGTACACTTGAAAGTTCGAATGCACTTAAAGTCCAAGTCCAGGTAGAACTAGGAAGTTGTATCTCAAAACCTATAAATATCCCCAATGACATGTATTTTTATCTACACAAATTTCTCAGCATTGTGAATCGGTATGTATTTGTCTGCCTTTAGCCTAAATTGTTCCCAATTCCATATACATCAAAAACACACCTAGATACACAACCACCGGCCATCACCCCGGCAGCATTCCGGCCGTCTCCGGCCAAC
>CAVNYN010277701.1:0-13347 GCA_963692815.1 Nyctanthes arbor-tristis
GCTCCATGACCCATCTGGTTTCTTGAAGAATCTCACCATGTTGCTTGTTAAAGCACATCCAACATACCCTGTGTCCTTGGATGGATCATGAAGAAACCTTATCTGCAAGTTATTATGTACATACAAATATACAAATTGCATGAATATATTACTAGATCCCAAAAGGGGGGGGGTGGGTGGGGGTTAGAGGATGGAGACGAACAGATGAGTTATAGATGAAGATAATAAGTGGCCTTGGTCACCTCTAATGGTATGAGCCCAGTATTTCCAAGATCCAAAGTCTCTTTCAGTTCGCCATCGGGCCAGCTGTATACGTGCAAATGTCTCCCATAAAGACCATCAGAAACATGCTGAAGATTGAACCCTTTGGTGAAAGCAGCAGGCGCTCCCCATGAAGTGCTAATCATGGTCTTGTGTCGAGGTTGATACCAGAAATCATAGCCGAAAAGCGGACTATGCCCAGGTTTCTCCCACCTATTCAAAGAAACAGGAGTATGTCAAGTATGAAAATTTCCGTGCTCATGTAAGCACCACTCACAAAACATGTGGGATCCACCACATCTGGGCCAACCCTCAGTGGTGCTCAGGTGAAGAAAACTCATGTTAGTAGATTAATTTGCTAACAAAAAAACTTAAATTTGCTGAAATCCTTGAAATAGTATTAAAATAAGTCGTTGCGCAATCATGGTGAATGCATAATCAATTTTCACGTTTCACAAAAGTGGATGTAACAAATTATTTACCTTCCTTTCACATTAAAATCTTGGTCCAGCAGAAGAAATCCATTTCCTTCGAGATCGGATTTCCATCTTTGTCTCCCAGGCACGATACCATGATATCACCAGAAGCAAGGCAATGAGCAGTGTGCGGATATGCTAATCCAGTCTTTGCAATTATATCCCTGGGCTCGACAACTTTATGCAAAGTTGGCGCCTTTGGGTCCTTTAAAGTATCAACCGCATATATGCGACCCGACCTGAGAAAGAAGTTATTGTTACAGTCAGTGTCCAGAAAAGTAGCTTCTTCTTAGGACCTGAAGACTAAGCAACTTCAAAATATTTGTATAGCATAATCAACTTCAAGTACCATGATCAACTACAAGGATTATGAAATAATCCTTACCACATTATTACCTGAAAGTGCAATTTGCTAGCACGTTTATACTTAGGATGTAATGGCAAAAGACATCATTGTTTTAAGTTTTTTCAATCAAATTATTAAAGGAAGTGAATTAACAAAGATAAAATCTCAAAGGTGGCTTAAAGATTTAATCTCTTACACTAGTGAAGGTAGAACAAGAAAGCGTCGGGCAGCAGATGGATCACCATGGCAAGAGCTGCAGGCATTCCATCCCGAATGATGTAGTTCATCCCCAAGGTGGGGCATTGGTAGCCTGTGGATGACTTTAGAGTAAGTTGGTGAGCTTGGATCCACATCCACTGTGGCAAGATAATCTGGCTTCTCTGTTCCAGTTCCTAGAAACACAAAAGTAACCATATCCTTAGAAAATTATATACAAGGAAGCAGCACACAAGGCCTAGTGCCATAAGACAAAAGTTGCTTGTTATTTGTTAAGTACATATATACCCAATAATCCAAAACAACTTATTACATTACTTGCCGCAACGTAGCCTATGAAATCACTTTCCTTCAAATTCGTTCCTGTCCGTATGTCATCCCAGTAAATATGATCAAGCTTGTGTCTCCACAAATTTTCCTTCCGTCCATTTGACATCGGATTATAGTTGTAAATTAAGGGACACCGGAAAGACACATATGGGCTCGTCATATTGGATTATAATTGTGAATTAATTGACACATAAAAGACACTATGTTGATAAATGATGACGGAGTCATCACATCAAAAATGAGATCAATTATGATGGATTCCATGGGCCGTTAAAAGGACAATTAACATAAAGTTATAATAATTGTTGGACACCAAATGGAAGCTAAAATTCCTAACCGCATGTTCATCGGGGGAAAAAATCACTTCTCAAAAAATCTCTATCATTCTCGGTACTCGACTGTTGAGAAATTGGCTCGTAAAACCAGGATAGATTGAAGGATGAACTGCAAAGTAGTCGACTGTGTGTATATAAAATAACAGATGAGTCCATATTGAAAGAAATCTACATTTTTTCCAATCTTTTTATGATTTTTTGCTAAAATTGTGCATTTCTCCCGGTCAAACGAGCCAAAAGACACAGCTTTTTGCTCGGGGTTCAAGGAGACTAACCAAAAGGTAGCAACAAGTTAAAGAGAAAAAGATCTTAAGCTTAAGATGTCTATGCAAAAGTTCTGGAAACAAATCCAGAGAGAACATGAGATGAGATGCACAAACATAATATAACATAAAGAGGGAAAAATACCAGTATAAACACAGGTGACATAAATAAGAGATTCCCTAGGGCCAGCCATGGCTTCAAGCGGAGAAGCATATCCGGGCCCCGTTTTGCAGCAGCCACCGTTCACCGGCGCATGTTGTACCGCCACCACATCCGTAGCCATTTTTCCTTTTCTCCTCCTCCTTTTCTTTCCTGATTAATGCACAAAGTATTATTATTGTTAGGATTATGAGCAGAAACCCATATCGAAATACCTCTCAGGTTAATCTCCAACCTTTTCTTCTCCGTCGGTTCTGTTTCTGCCGTTCTGCGGATGCGTTTCTGGGAGCTAAATGCCACCCGATGCTTACAGAAAAATCGTTTACTACGGTCCGAAATAAGCGGTCACGTTGGTGACAGCTGACAGCTGAGATTTTTAACTTTTAAATATAATATATATATATATATATATATTATTTGTGATTTTTTGATCGTCGTACCTGGGCGGATTATTGTACTCCATGCACAACCGGCTTGGTGGAATGAATTGTTACCATTAGATGGGTTCGATTCTTATTCTATTTCTAAATTATAATTTCGCCAATTATTAATTTCATCTAATTATAATTTATTATTAATAACTTGATTCATTTAATGAGAGCAAAAAAAAGAAAGGCCATCTTTTTATTTAAAAAGTCAAAAATTATGAGACTTGATTATGAAAAACTAATTGTCGTTCTTTTAAAAAAACAGTGAACTAATACCTCATGACAGAAAGCCTTTCAAAAAATAATAATGAAAAATACCACGTGACAGAAAATTAAATTTCATGTTCCTCTCTTTAAAAAAAAAAAGCCACTATATTTGTATGAAAAAAAGTTATTATATAATAAATAATTCAAACTACACTATGTGTTTGGCAACTCATTCAGATTATAATCTGAATTATTATAATCTGCCACACGGCATTATTTCGTTGGTTTTATTTTTTCAAAAAATCAAAAAGTAAAAGTCAAGCTACAATTGTTAATTTTTTACACAAAACAATCAATAAAATGATGTCACGTTACATATTATAAACCAGATTAGATCCTAGCCAAACACTTTGGATCTCTAAACTCATTCTAGTTGCTAACTATGACCTCAAATTTATTATGAAATGAAATTAATTAACATCTGAAATTTTATTTTCAATCACATTTTATATATAAATTAGATTTTCACCCGTACATTGCATGGGAAGAATATGTTTCAAATTATTTTAAATAAATAATAAAAAATAAATAATATGAAACATTATAAGTTTTTTAATAAGGTTATTTCCCAATATAAGTAAAAGTTAAATTTTAACACTAGCCAAATAATGATAATGTAATTTTTTTTTTGTCATGTTAAATTAACTATAATTTATGACAAATTTTAACGCAGTTGTTATCGTTATGCAAATAAATGTTATTTTATTTTTTGACTCTAATTTAGATAAATGACATTGTACGAAATATTTTCATGTACTCCAAAAATATTTTTATTTGGAATCAATAAAGCCAGCGAATATGAATGTGATATAAATTTGATACATAATTTTTTTAAAAGAAAAAAGTAGTAGTAATTATTATATTTTATTGATAGTCGTAATTATTAATGTTCATACCAGGAAAATTAATAAAAAACTACCATCAGAATTTTCAATTTACTTAAACAAATGATATATATCTTTAATTTCATTTAATTGTAAATTATAAATTTAACAGACATGGACACTTTCCTATTGGTTTGACAATTGGATAATCAAATTTATCTAATTTAAGAAATTAAATGATGATAACTATCTATTGGTTATTAACTTGAATAGTGAATCTTGTTTCAAAAAATTAAATTATGAATTTCGTCCATTATCGTGCTCTACCATTTGATTTAGGGAAATAGATAAGGCGGAAGAGAATAAAAAATAAAAAATTAAAAATTCTAGAATACCATACGAGTTATGGCAATAAAAAAAATGTCGTACTTAATTCCTTTTATTGATTAATATAATAATATAGATGTAGATTAACTCCCATTTAATTTCTCCAGCATGCATTATCACCTTGTTTTATGGAGTTTTTCTAAAAATTGATTTTTCTTTTCCAAATTCAATCTTAATCATACATTTTACTTATAACTTATAATATTTGATTTTTCAACTGCACATCCAACAGAAGAATATTCCTCAAAAAATTCTCCAAAGAGTAAACGCTATGTCAGAAAATTTAATTCTCAAAAAAAATTAAACAAACATGCCCATGATAACTCAAATAAAAATGTTCAAGAGATTTCATTTGAACCATCAGAGTTTAATATTATAATAATATATATTTAAAGTTTTAAGTTGACAAATTGTACGCATGTGTTGGAATCATTATCCAAGGGAGCCATGATACCATACGTCAAGTTGACAGGTCTAACGTAACGGATAAGGGAAGTTACGCGGGAGGAAATTCTGGTCCTCTAAGAATATTTAGTCAATTAGAGATCTGTATATGTGTTTTAGAGTTTAAATTATACAATAAAATAGAGTATCTGAATTTATGTGTGAATTCTTTATTAATTAAGAGTATCAAATTCAATACTATTAGAATACTAGAATTTTTGCCATAAACCATCAATCAATCCTATGGAATGATGAATTGTGGAAATAGGAAGTCTAGAAAAGATTATCTTTGAAAAATTGCCGCGTCCTTCAAGTAAAAACATTGGAAATTTGGCACAACTGGTCCCATTCGAAGAAGATGATTTGATGAGATCGAACGATGCCAACAAGATTAGCATGACTTGTGCGCAAGAATGACAACCACAGATTAGAAAAATGATATTTGACCTCATAGTCTGTGTCCTCCTTGTGGTAGGAAAAAGGCTTCTACTTTTATCCTCTTACCACGCAAGTCTTACCATACATTTCACAGTATTATCCTGTTATACCTATGCTCAAGCTAAACGATTTTAAGATAATACCTCTCATCTTTAGTTATATAAACGAAAACATAAACATTGTATTTTAGAGCTTGTTTGACTTTTTTTATTCTTTCAATTCATAAATTTACTGACTACTGATTTGATATTTGATTTGATAACTACTTAATTACCACTATGTTTAATAAGGATTTAAAAATAGAGTTGTTTATAAATAGATTTAAAATTTAAAATTTGTATAGATGGCGTAATGTAATCGTACCATGTAGAGGTAATAATTAAAATGATTGAAAATTTATATCACATCAAAGAGATGTCTTAATGATGTGTTGCCTTGTGTTCAAAATTTAAAATTTAAATTAGTTAATAAATCGAGGCAAATTTTAAATTTTAACCAAACAAAGTGTACATATACATATTGTACGTATTTTTACATTTTCAATTTACATTCTACCTCCCCCTCTTTATAAATCCCTCAAATAATGAGAGTCAAACAAGCTCTTAGTCTGTACGCTTTCGCATCACATCATTTTATTTCTTTCCTTTCTTAAAAACATCAAAAGTTGACTTGTCAAACGAAAGTGAACTATTAATCAGAAGAAAAGAAGACAAAAACACCCACTCAAGCATATTTCATCCACTCTCTCTACACGAAATATGGATCAGTGAATCATGAATACAGGCATGTTGAAATTTCTTTATCATCCATGTTAATAATATTGATTATAAATATTGTGAGATTTTATTGCTTATGGGTACCACAAAAAGAAACATTCATATCATATTTGTTCATCTATCCTTCTACAAAGTTCATTGTCACTGGCTTCGACTAGGCATATATCAACGAGTCGAGACCAGCTGCAAGCGTAAATTTTTGGCTCAACACGTTTATATATTTTTGGCTTGATTATGTTTGATTCATGTCAAACATATGTAGATTAAAGATAATGATTAAAGTGGTAAAGAATACTCTTTACTAGGACGAGATGTTGAATTTGAATTTGAACGCCTTCCTAAAATTCTCCCAATTATACACCCCTCAAAAAAAAAAAAGATTGATGCCAAAGATCTAGAATAATAAGGAGCAATACGTATAGTCCAATTGTGGTGTTATACACCCATGTGAATTTCTAATATGACTCTATGTATGACGCCTCTATCTCAAACATCCTAAAAAAAAATCAAGAACTGGGCTACCAAGATCCACTGGCAGCCCTATTCTGGCCCACATTAAAAGGAGCCCATACTCAAACACAAAAGTCCAGCCAGAGCCCAACTGTAAGTCCAAATAAAAATTCATAGCCCATACTAAGATCAAACCTAAACCGTGGCCCAATGTGGAAGAAAATGGTAAGCAAGAACCAAAATTTTGATACTGGCCCAATATTTTTGGATTAATTAGGCCCAATTTTTCTGGCCCAATTCATGTGTCCCCCCCCCCCCCGGCCAGCACACTGCATGTTGCTCACCTATTCGCACGTTTCTGTTAGAATTCTATATCTCTTCTCTAGATTTAATTAGACACAGATTTTGCATGTAAGGCGTTTTCAGATGAAGCAGCTATTTCAATCGACACACCCTTACTAGTATAAAACTATAAGTTTGTTACAATTTACCTCACTACATCTACCTACACCACATAATTAGTACTATATCAGATGTAAAATATCAGGCACTTTTAATAGGTACTGATACGATATCTAATGTCTCACGTGGGTGCACAAATACACGTCATGTGAATTTGAAAATATTGCATGGGACAATCAATGGGTATGGTAGGGCGGCGAGATAAGGATGAAAGATATTTGTCATTTCTCATTTTATTTTGCCTTCTTCTACTCTCTATATCCAATAAATATAACATATTTTCTGTAACCTTTTCACTTATAAAGACATTAAATTTTAGATCAACCAGACTTGTTCTAATAGTAAAAGTACTCTGTTATAGGTATATTTCATTCGAGTTCGAGTCACCGTCTTATCTTACAATCCTAAACGTTTACTCAAAAAAAAAGGGACAATTAATATTAAAATCTTGACAAAATAAAATTATTATGGTTGTCACCGTAATAATACATTACGCTTTTATCATTTTATTTATACTATTTGTATACCCGTGAGTTGCACGGAAAAGAATAATTAATCAAAAAAATACTTGATAATTTAAAAAACCAAATAATCACAATTTTATTATATATTTCTCACTCATATACATATGTTACTAATAATTATTATAATTTTATTGCATACAATTCTTTCACTTAACACAAAATTAATTAAATTGACATTCATAGAACAGTACTTTTAACTAAAAAAAGGAGAATTAATGAGAAATTTTTTAATATAAATTTAATTTCACGTTAAATATGAAAACTAAGATATCATGAAAAAAAAAAGATCATACAGAATTTATGTAACTCCAAAATTATCAAAAAATGTTGAACCCTAACCCCAAGGGCCCCATTGCGCCGCCTCTAGAGCTTGGAGGATGTAAATAGCAGGATGTGCCTCAGTGAAGTACGATCTGAAAGTTACTGTTAAACTAATGCCCACAAGGAGCCCGTTCTATACCATGTCACTGGCAGGAATCGAACTCCTATCTTGCGACTCCCAACTCAGCTGAGACTACCTCACTCTCGTACTTTCAACTACTGAGCTATGCCCGGGGTATATAACTCGAAAATTATCATACACTTATATCGTTGTTCGATAAGTATAGTACAAGAACTCTAAGAAACATTTAGAGTGTGGATGATATTCATTTATCAAAATGAATTTTTTACCACATTCATTTCCTACCATATATTTTTGGATAAATTATTTTTCCATCTCTTTATATAGTGTTATACATTCTCGAAAGAAATAATTATTCATTAAATCCATTCTTAAAAAAAATCTAAAAGTGCACACCCTCTGATTACAAAAGACCCAAGAGAAGTAATATTAATTTTCAACCACTTTATACTCTAAAAAATATTAAAAGAATTTTTTATTTTTGTTTTAAATCATCATCATCAAATATTATTACAATTGTATCCCCTTAACTTAAATTTTTACCTATATAGGTTCTTACTTATATAAATTAATATGAGAATGTGTATACAATTGAAAATATATATAAGTGGGTGAGTAGATATATATTTATTTATTATTTGATTTATTTATTTTTGAAAAAAATCAGTCGACTCAAAAATCTAAACCCGAGATATCACCTTTATTATATATATTATAATTACGTATATTATATATGTGCATAAAATAAAAACATATATATATATATATAAGATATTAGAGATTTATTTGAAAATTTATTAGTTGGAAATGTGTGTATATATATATTATTAAAATAAAATAAATAAATAAATAAATAAGAGACATATATAAGTAGGATAGTGGTTTTAGCGGGAAAAATTGCATAATGCATATCACCACTATCCTACTTTAATATACTTTAATATATATGTATATATATATAAGATAAGATTTCAAAATAGCATTGAATTTGGTCTAGTCAATTATAGCCTCATCTTTGTACTCACTTTTGAAATGAACTCCAGGTGAAAGTAATCAACAAGCTGAGGAGAAAAAATTGGGGGAGAAAAGTCGGGGAAAAACATAGTAATTAAAAAAATGGCAATTAAAGAATTACCTTACTCCAATGGCCAATGGGATCTAGTTTGCGTTAGGTGGAGTGCTGCCCACCTTTTCTAGTTTGGCTTCCACCATCTTCAAAAAGATGAACAAAGTTCCCATCATTATATAGTGTATATGCAAGAAATTAAAGTTGACACTAATTATACAAGAAAGAAATGGAAACAAATTCCAAAACCATTCTTCTCTTTCAAATTCTAACAATCTCATGCTTCTTCATCACTACTGGTAAAGGCCTCAGTGAGCTTGCAAGTTGCTCTCCATGCAATGGTTCAATGGCAGATTGTGATGAAGGATTGGAGATTTTAATGGAGTCAGAGATCAGCAGAAGAATTCTTGAACAAAAGAGATACATATCACCAGGGGCTTTGAAAAGAGATCAGCCGGTGTGTAATGGAGCCGGTGGTGCGCCGTACTCCGGTGGTTGCGTTCCGGCACCGTCTAATACTTACAATAGAGGTTGTTACAAATATTATCAATGTCGGGATGATGCATGATTTGAATTGAATGAATCAACGGTTTGTAAAAATTTCATGACACCATCTCATAGTCTTTAATTTTGCATAGTGATCATAAAGGTTTAACTGTTTCAGATAAAATATTATTAAGGATCCAATGAAATATGTGTTGGATTTGAGTTCAACACTCCACGCTTATAAAAGGTCATTTGCTTCTTATGAGAACTCTATATGGGGGAATAGCAAATTAATTGATAGTTAATATTAGCAATATCTTCTATAGGAAAAATGGATGCTTGTTGCATTTCTTCGGGAAAAATTCCAATACTCTAAGAGTATTAAACTTGATATCCCTAGCCAAACAAGAATCGACATATAGATTCAATAGTCCCAGTTTGTTGTATAATTGAAGCTCAAACACTCATATGTAGTTTCTTGATTGGTGTGCTCAGTACTTTTGGAGGCTGAAGTACTGGAATTTTTTTCCTTGGATTCCAGGGATGAAAGTGCTATTAACACTGAAGTTTGGGGGTGTTAGCGGTAGGTCTGTTGTTTTCCTCGATTATTATTTTTATAAGGGTTTTTTCACTCGATTTTTCTCACGAATGTCTTTGTTCATTTTTTCAAAGAAAACATTGAAAAATCATCGTGGGGGGCCCCTGTCTATGGATAATGCGGTATTTGGGTTTGCCATCTTCTATGTTCTGGCATCCAGCTCTATTAGTTTCTATCAAATTAAAAATTGTAAAATGCCTTTCCAAGCGGTGACTCGTAAACTAATAATTATGTAAAATGACTTTTTTCAAGCAGTGCCGCTACAAATAATTGTTGTGCAGTGGTTTCAAATAACTAATAGATACACCACTCTATTATTAGTTTATCAGTTGAGAGTTTAACTCTCTAAAAATTTAACTTAATTGACAATTTTGTTTTTTAAATTCTTTTTATAAAATACTTTAATTTTTGTCAATCGATAAACTGATAAGAAGATTTATTGTTATTCAAATAATATATTATAGTATTCCAGACATGTGTTGTTGATCTTGAATAGTGGAAATCGACTTTTAGCTCACCGTGTGTAATAGCTACATAAGTAATATACTAATTCAATGTGGCTCAGCTCGAATTTTTATAAAATAGAGGAGGCATATACCTGTATACATGGCCCCCTGTTATTGGGAGATCAGGGATCCTAATAACAGGGGGTCATTTGACATAAGGCCTCTCTCTTCATAGCCAGACCGGGGTCGGCTCGTCACCGACAACAAAAATAGATTTTTAACTCTCGACGATATCAATATCATTAGTTTAGTAGTCTAGCAGTAAAAGTATTGTTGTCAATGTCGTAAACTGGTGTAGTGATGGTAATAATGGCACACATTCTATAGAGTCCATTGGACACCATGTATAGTATCCAATGGATTATGTGGCAGGATCTCATTAGACACATTAGAAGACAGGTTCCACAATGTGTCCAATAAGATTTTGCCACATAATCCGTGAGACACCGACTTTATAGAAAAACTGGTAATAATGGTGTGGGAACACAATGGTGTAGAGTGATTCCAGTAAGTAATATACTACAGTATTCAAGATGTAGTGGACTGTGAAAACGAATTTTAAGCTTATAACTTTATCACCGTTGTGTAGTGGTGGTACGTAGTTCACAATGAGATTTGCTAAGGAGATAGATAAGGCTCCTGATAAGGAGATAGATCGCTTATATGATAGAAATATAACAAAAGCGGCCCCCAACATCAGTGGTGGTAAGTAGTTTACAATGAAATTTGTTGAGAAGATAGATTATACTCCTGATAAGGAGATAGGCCACTTATGTGAAGGAATCTAACAAAAGCGTGGGGACCACTTTTGTTAGATTTCCGCCACGTAAGCGGTAAGGCTCCTTATCAAGAGATAGATAAGGTTCTTTAGTCAGACTGAGTTTACAATGGTGTGTAGTATTGTTTCACACGAGTAATATGTGTATTGATTTTGATCTCCCGACGAGACTAAAACGTGACTAGCACGTTGCGTCCGCTTGTGAGTCTCGTAGTATAATGTCATTATACTCTGGCAAGAGAATTGGACTGATATATGCATCCCTCATATAGTTAAATTAAGGGTTAATCTCACAAATCATTTCCAACCTTTGAATTAAGAATCGGCTAGGTCTCTAACCTTTTTTTCGATCTCCTGATTCCCTAACATTTTATAAATTCACACAATAGGTCATTTTATCAAAACTGCCGTTAACTTTTTGATAAAATTACTGTTATACCCTTTAACTTTTTAATTTTAAAAATAAAAGATTTAAAATATTAAAAATAGTAAAAAATTTAAAAAAAGAAAAAAGAAAACACCCAGCCCACTCCAGAATTGCCTCTGGATGCTGCCATTTCCGACTGCCCAAAAGAGGCAGCAACGGTAGCAAAATGCTATCATTTTCGGCGGCCAAAATGGGGGATTGCTCCTCCCACTTGCTGCCATTTTTGGCAGCATTTTTTGGAAAGTAAATTTGGCTGTCGTCTCCGATAGAAGGCTACAGGATTCACCTCCCTTTTGGCCTCCAGAAATGGCAGTCATTTCCGACATTAATTCTTGGGGTGGGGAGTTTTCATTTTTTTTTAAATTTTTTTACTATTTTTAAATCTTTTGTTTCTAACATTAGAAAGTCAACAGGTGTAACGGTAATTTTATTGGAAAATTAATGACAATTTCAACGAAATCCGTCAGAAATGATCTATTGTGTGAATTTATAAAAAGTTGGAGACCTAAAAGGTCAAATAAAAAGGTTAGAGACCCGGCTGATTTTTAACTCAACGGTTGAAGACAATTTGTGAAATTAACCCTCACATTAATGATAAAAATGTCTTTTCTATGATGAAATTGTACTTCAATTATCCAAAATGGTGCAAAACTGTGAACTATAACCTTCAAGATTTGTCCTTTTTTCCCCCTAATTCATAAATTTAATTAAATTATTGTTGAAAAGAGTGGTGTTATTTATCTAGATCAGATACCGGTTTCCACTCTAGTTGTCGTTACTACATTGAAGGATTGGTAGATATAAATAAATACATAGATGTCTTCATTTATTCAATGACCAATAACAAAAATGACAATTAGATTGGAGATCAGTCTCCAATATAGATAAATAGCATTATTCTTTTGGAAATCTCAATTTATTTGCTTTCATGTGAAAAGAGAAAAAGAAAAGAAATGGCTTTACAATGAAGCACTAACGGCTCAAAATAATACATATGCTATAATAATAAGCTTACAAAATTATCAAAATTTTCAAGATTCATAGATTGAACCTTGCATGTTAGAAATGTTTTATCAGTTCTTATTGATACTGCTAATATAAGTGAGTCTTCAACACTTTCATATAATTAATAATTAAAGTTTAATTCTTCTCACCCACACACACACATTGCAAGGACGCACTCACATTTGAGACTTGATCTTGCAAAATCATAAAAAAAAATTCTGGTACTCTATAGGTACTGGATTAGCCATTCAGGAATCCACATATGGATTCAAAGATCCCATTTTGTTATTTAATTTGAGTCCTGAATCTGATGAGTTTTTTATGAGTTAAGAGTATTTAGTAATCTTAGATTATCAGAAAATTTCCCCAAAATCATGTACCGTAACCTTCAAAAACGATTTTCTTCGAGATTCTCGTATTACAATATAATTTGATAAATGTCATAAGCAAGAAAAGCTCTAATAATTATGAGCACCAAAGTTGGGTGATCGATTAGTCAAAAAAAATAATTTGATTACTTTGACATGAAGTAAAGTTTACTTTGTTCATAGAGCGTGGTGTGGGTCAGTCAGATCGGAAGAGCACAGGATCAGTAGGTGTGGTGGGTAAACACTGCCATTAATGATATCTCCACTCATCAACTAAGAAATCTCACTGCCTGCCATTTTCACACACTCCCCACATAAAATGA
>CAVNYN010277704.1:0-13201 GCA_963692815.1 Nyctanthes arbor-tristis
TATGTAAATTTGAAGGTGCATAACTATTCAACATTTATACATTATTATTGAAATATTTTGGAATCGCTCTTCCCGTGCAACGCGCGGGTGATGTACTAGTATATTATATATTATTATATATTAATAAAAGTACTTAAGTCTCGGTACCTTTTGTACCGCGATTTCCCCGCCTTCTTTTGTGGTGACTATAACATATCAAAATTTTTGGTATACATCTTTGTTAATTATTTTTTAATTATTATTTTTTTATTTCCCAATTTATTTGACTTTTTAATTCCTTATTATCCTTTTGGAGCCTCCAGTAACTGAGATTTTAGGGTGATTTGCTTTTCAATTCCTTACTATTATCCTTTTACAGCATCCAATTAACCCGAGATTTTAGGGTGATTTGTTATTGTCTTCTCTATCTTCAATGTCGATTCTGTTTTCTCCTTTTTCTTTAAACATGTTTTCCTCCTTCCTTATCTTTTAAAGATATGGAAGATACTAAAATCACTCATCATATCATATCATATCCAACTCTTTGTATCTCCTTTCCCCTACAAAGTGCTTTCTGAATGAAAGGAGAAATTTTTCTCTCATTCCTTATTTTGTTGCACCATTTCATGATGCCATTTCTCGGCGATGGAGACAGGAGTTGAATCCTTAACTATCCGACTTTTTTTTTTTTTTTGGCCCAAGATCCCGGCTTCAGTTGTAGTTCTTAATAGAAAACATGGAAATGTATTTCATTTTAATCAAGAAGACTGGAAGCCAGAATCCGGTTTTATTCCCTTAACAAATTTTAATTGTAATTGTAATTTAATAATGTTTTCAAATTCTGCTTTTGCCATAGTTTTGATTGGAAAGTTGAATTTTAGTTGTTGAATTTGGACGCCATTTATCAAGAAATGATCTTCCAACTCTTATCCATATTGACATGCCATGTATCAAAGTCCAGTGAGAATCGCATCAACAAATCAATGGGATCTAATTCAGATATTGCCCATCACTTTGAACCTCATTGGTCTGTAGCCCCCTTTTACATGTGCACTAGCAACATTGGTAATTATGTTTACTTGCCTTTTTTTCACAAAAATAATTGAGCAATAATAATGAGAATCAAACAAGGCTTGAATATGATGATGGAGTAGTTAAGTTGGGAGTAGATAATCATACATGTACTAAGTCGACACGTCTATGGCAATTGCTGGATATCAGTAACACTCTTATTAATTAGTGATAATTATTGTCACTTAGTGACATATATCTTCTGCAGCCAATCAAAACTCTAGGACAATGGGCTATTTTTGAGCCTAAAGGGGGAAGCAAAGTTTCAAATATTGTATTGCCCTAAATTGTTTATTATTACTGTTGTTGTTATTATTATTATTGTAAGAATCGACTTATTTTGTAGTATGTAGAAAATAGTTTGACATCCAACAAGAATAATTGGCTGATATATGAAATAAAATTAGTTTTCATGATACACAGTAGTCATTTGTTTTCTCACATTTTTTTTTCTTTCTTCAAGATATATATGGGCAAATTTACGTGGTTCTCCATTTTTTTATTAACAAATTGTGCCGTTTTGAATAATATATTTTCTTTTGAGTTTAATCTATAAATAAATCCATTTTCAAGAAAGGTAATTCACGAGCGCATGTGTGCACACACATATATTCTTTAATTCTAATCAATTTATCCACACACAAATCCTCAACATTTTTTTTTTTAATTTAGTTCGATTTGTGGTACCTAATTTTTTGCTTATTTAATTGTCTCATAATCTCTTTAAGGGAAGTCACAATAATGACTCCTTCATGAGATCTGAACGAATTAATTTTAGCAAAGACTCGTTTTTTTTTTTTTTTTAATTTGTGGATGAATTTTCTACTTAGAAATCGCTCCATCATAGCGAGATTTGAATTTCCTGTATCCAATTTCAATTTAATAGTGAGATTTGAATTGAAAATATAATAATAATAAGGGTTAATTTCACAAAAGGTCTCCAACATTTGAGTTAAGTATCGATTGGGTCCCTAATTTTTTATAAATTCTCACGAGATGTCTTTTTTATCATTATATTCCGTCAATTTTTTTAAAAAATGGTGGTTACCCCTTTAACTTTTTAATTTTAAAAATAAAATATTTAAAAATAATAAAGTAATTTTAAAAAAATAAAAAACCCAAACCCACCCCATCCTCCCTCTCCCCTCCCTTCCCTTCCAACAATTGCTGCCTGAAACGATAGTAACTTCTGGCGGCCAAAATTTTGGGTGGTGGTGAATCCTCTCAATTTGCTGATTATAAAATGGACTTTTCCGGCGGCAAACTGGGGGATTCAGCCCCTCCCAAAATGCTACTAGAAATGGCAGCAGGTTTGCTGCCATTTCAAGCAGCATTTTTGTTCCCATAAACGATAGCAAAAAAAAAGAAAACGAAGAAAATAGAGGGTCTGCTGAATTTCAAGTATTAAGTTTCACCACAAAGATAAGAAGACTTACTTCACATTTGAAATTGCACAAAAAAAACTATTCATCTCAAAGAGGTTTTGCGGAAAATTTTGGGAAAAAGATCGGAAGAGTTCCAGTAGCAAAAATGGAGGGGTGAATCCCTCCATCTGCTACCGTTCTCGGGAGCAAAGAGGGGATCACCCCCTGACACGCCCCGCCCCAGGCCATCCTACTAGGCCTGACACGTTACGTGCGCCGACGATAGATACCAGCTTGACCGGAACCCACTGCCAAGACAAACTAAAACTTGACTTGAAACTGCGTAAACTTTTGGACTAAAATGATTTTATAAAAATTTTCGCAGAGTTTCCCCTGTAAAATGAACTTATCCAATCTGAAAATATAAAATACCACATCCAAACAAACCATATACATTGAAGCAAATATGCTTTTTCCATCAACAAGACCATTCATCCCCAAGATATAAAATTGGAACACTTTTCAATGTATTAAAATTCAAAACAATCATTAATACCAAATGCATATGAAGAAATTGATTTACGTAGAGTTTGAATGATCTTGAAATAATAACTTATGAAAACTGGTTTCCAACTATGATTAACGCATACGTTAAAAGTGTAATGAAAATATTGAATTGATGCAAGACAGTGGTGGCTGGCTAAGAACCTCACAGGCAATCCAATAGATGCTCAAGATCGATCCTCCCTATAAGAAAAGCGTTAGAAAATACATGAGCTAGTAACTCAATGAGTGGATAAGTTCGCAAATATATATATAGTTTTCAGTATTATTTATTTTTGAAAATCTCTTAACTTGATAATACATAGCTATACTTTAAAATGCGGTGAAATCTTAAAGAAGCTTCGAAAACATTTTTCTTTACGTAAATAATACCACAAGCTACTTATCATGAAATATTGACAATATTTCTGAAATAATTTCATGTGAAGAGTCATCATAAAACGGTCAAAATACTAGATCATGAAAATCATTTCATTTAAAGAATCATTATAAAATCCACCAATAGTACCACTGAGTAGTAGCCCACATCTATAGAGTAGTTTCGATGTACAAGGCATACTTCCCAGCACATAACTTAACATAACATAGTCATACGCGCATAGAATAAGCCCCAAATGCTAACACCCTGATACACGGCCCAAAGCCTATGTGTGCATGAAGATGGGTCCCAAAGACCTACACATAACGTAGTCTAACACTTGGAACACATCACAACAGTGCAGAGCAAGTAATCAAATTACGTACTCATACACCATGGAACACATTACAGCGGTGCAGAGCAGGTAATAATCACATAGGTACTCATGGTGGTTTTAAAATAATTCTTATAACATGATTTCATAAAATTTTCTTAACATATCATAATATACTTTCGTAAGAATTTCATAACATAACATAACATAACATACTTTCGTAAGAATTTTATGATGTAACATAAACATAATTTCATAAAAGTTCTTCACGTGATAACATAGCTATTTACTTTTGAAATGTCATTTTAAAGACAAAAATACACATAAAGATTTTATGAATTTCATACATCACTATAATAATGGAAATATGCTTGGCTTTTTTAAATAGAATAACATTTAATAGGATATAATGAAAGTATGCTTAATATTTGGAAAAACATTTTTTCACTCACAGAGTTGAAGACCATAGCTAGCTCGACTAGCATGCCTTTCCAACCGGCTCGTCATCACCTAGAGTCATAATTTAACAATCCAATTTAACATCCAATGTCCCTATCCAAGCAAGACATATAATTTCCACTTTAATGCACGACATCTCATACTAAACAAGGAATATAATCGCCTACTTAATTCCTTCGAACCAAAATCATTTGTTCTTAATAATTCTCAATCATCTGATTATTATGCACACTTGTACTTATCCATTCTACCCACTAGCACCTTAGTACTATATTTCCGTCACCCAATCACATAACCAACAAAATATATCATTTTATCATATCGTGAAATACTCAATAATACGTTACCAAATAAAATCAACCACATAAAATAAAATTCCCGTTTAATTTTATCGTCAAACTTTACATAATACCAATCCTTTAATTTGATCACAATAGGTTTTGTTCCAACTTACTCATACACTTTGTTTCCAACACGTCATGTTCACAAACTATTTCCATGATTTCCACTTTCGCATTTATCCACTTTGTCTATTTCCATTTCACTTATCTCACTTTCTTAAGTGCTCACAACTTAATATTTCAACACATATTTTTCCTTTATGTCATTATTCATATCTTCTCCATAGGTTCATTTTAACTCTTTTATGTGTTTATCTCAATTCTTATTGACCACATGTTACATTTTAGTACACTTACATTCATACACAAATAAAAATGATTATCAAGTCTATTTCATCAACATCCTATATATATATATATCTCGTGTCACGAACTGAATTTTTTACACAATAGCGGAAGCCTTTGACAATTTAAAAATCGATATTTGACGATTTAAAAATCGATACAAATACAGTTCAAAATATCGATGCACTTTCGCTGTGCACTCTGATGATTAAATGTTCGATGGGCTACCCACAACGAAACATCGGCCGCATACACTAAAGTCTCGATCACATATATATATCCCCTCCGTCTTGGGACGATCAGGCCACATAGCTTCTTAATTTAATACCTACAGGATTGTAGGAAAAGGGGAGATGAGTACAAACTACAAACTACTCAGTGAATAACCAAATATCTTGATTCACTTTCATATAAGTCAACGCATTTTCAGGAAAACCACGTATTTCACAAAGCCTTTGGATGCACAAAGTCATTGAATGCACAAAAGGCCCTATCACTAAAAAACTACTACCCGTGGCGCGCACATGATTGGCCAAGACTACATAACAAGGCCACAGAGATTCAGATTGGCCAAGACCACACAGCAAGGCCACAAAGATTCAGATTGGCCAAGACCACCAGCAAGGCCACAGATTATCACATAGCCAGAATGACCAATACCACATAGTAAGGTCATGTTTCACAGAGTAATTCAGAACAGGTAAAGCATTAACGACGCTCTTCCGATCTAACCAATCTTTCTTTACATAACAATGCATTAAAAGTTTATGCATATCTTACGAAAATATGATGAACAAAAGAAAGGGAATCAAGGTACTGGTTACTCACCTCTTAATTTCCAAATATTGCATATTCTTTTGATGCTCCAATGGTTTCTTTAATTATAAGTGAAAAAGACTTCCAAAACCTTTAATATTCCTCACTTCAAGGTCATTCTTTTGGTTGTAACCTTCCTATGTATGATAGGAAGCCTTTTTCAAGGGCAAAACAAGGTATTTGGTAGGTTTTTAGGGTTGTTTCTCCACTATGGCCACTTTGGACGAATTTTGGGGTTATTGGAGAGGTTAGGGTGTTGGCAATCCTTGGGAAACCTTGGGGACTAATAACCCCTTTTTATAATAGTTGAAACTTAGCTAGTTTTAATAAATTTTGAGTTCCACCAATGACGTCTCGACACGTGGCGCGACATATACCGTACACTTGGCGGGAAATTGTCTGAGAAATCCTTGTGCTTTGTCTCATCCTTCAATTAAGCCATCGAACTTCGATTTATGTCAATTAAGTCACTACACTTTAGTTTATGCCAATTAGGAACCAAATTCTTTCTTTAGTATCAATTGGGTAACAATCTTTTAATTTTCAAGAAATCCTACAATAATATTCAAGTAATTTTTTCAAAACAATAATTTCGTTGCTTACTTTAATTTGTAGGAATATTCAGGATGTTATATCTCCATTTACTTTTAATTACTAAAAGTACTTTTTAACTTCAAATTAATAATTCCCAATCACATCATTCCATACTTTACTAATATATTATCATTAAATATCGCATTACACAAAATCCCTAATTTCTCAATTTCCAGGGTTTATGAAAATCACACCACAATATATAGTAGGAGCTAAAAATTAAAACCCATTATTCTTTCAATATAAATATTAATTATCTAGCCTCAAATCATAAGAATGAACCATAAATTTAATACCCATGAGAAAATACTTAAACCCTAAAAATAACTCTTTTACTAACCCATATGAAATTGCACAAAGAAATCAAGAGCCCAAATGTCAAACCATGCCAACAAAGTGCAAATCCCTCATTTCTTTTCCTTTTTCTTTTTCTTTTCTTTCTTCTCCCCGTTTTTTTTCTTTCTACCGAGTTGAAGCTCCCTGCGTCTGCTTCTCTTTTCCTTTCCAAATGCAAGACAAAAACATATATATTATATCCTAATTGCACTCATGGTCTTTCAACTTTCTTGCTTGCTATTAGTTGGTCCTTAATAAAATATTATTTGCCCATAAATCCTTCAACCTTAATTCTTTTGCTTTAAACCCTTTGATAACTTTAATTTTGACCTTGACTTGACTATTCTACCTTTGACTTTGACGCGTAAAAGTTTAACGTTGAAAATACGAGAGCGGGTCGTTACATCCCCTCCAAAAAAATGCTGCCATTTATGCCAACATTTTTGCTGTTGGAAACTGCAGCAAAATGCTACCATTTTGGGCAGTAAAAAGGGGGGCTGAATCCCCCCAAACAGCAGCAAAAGGGAGGATTCACCCCTTCTATATTTTTCTACCGCAAGCTGTAAAAATGCTACATTTCTGGTTTTGCTACTGGAAACGGCAGCAATGGGGGGATTCACCCCCTCATTTCTGGCTGCATGTTTAGGGGGGGTGCATTCCCTCATTTCTGGCAACAAATATGGGGGCCTCCTATTTTGGCCATTGGAAACAACAGCATTTTGCTATCGTTTACGATAGCAATTGTTGGGAGGGGAGGGGAGGGGGTTTTTCTTTTCTTTTTTTTTAATTTTTTTATTATTTTGAAATATTTTATTTTTAAAATGAAAAAACTAAATGTATAGCAATCATTTTTTTAAAAAATTGACGAAATAGTGGCAAAAAAGACCTATCGTGCGAATTTATGAAAGGTTGAAGACCCAAGAGAGCGAAAAAAAGATTGGAGATCCAGTCGATTCTTAACTCAAAGGCTGGGGACCTTTTGTGAAATTAACCCTAATAATAATGTGGTTGCAATTGAAGATTATCCTAATTTCAAATTCTAATTTTTAACTAAGCTCTAGTACATTAATTTTTTTAATTCTAATTTGATATTTGTGCGAATGGTAAAAAACTAAATAATGCACCAAATTTATGAAAAAAAAAAAGAAAAAATCAGCCACATTTTTGAGATAATAATTGGTCTTATATGTTATTATTTTGTAATTTTCTCAAAGATTTTTTCACTACCAAACGATGGGACAGAACTTATTTGACTAAAAAGCTTGCACAAGATAGTGAATCTAAATAAGCTTACCACTCCCCTTTTTTTTTTTTCCTTTTTAGCAGGGGTGGGTACAATTTTCAGTCAATCATTAACTTGACATATATAATTCTTGGAAAAAGTAATACATCCCCCGTTTAATACTTGTAGAAAACACGGCAAAATTTATAGAAACACTTCTATGTATTGCACGGGTGCATTGTTTATTAGTGAGATAATAATTAATTTATGCTTGAAGGTTCTAATAAAAACAATAATCTAAGGAAATATATTAGTTTGACAATTTCTGCAATGTAGTACAAATTAGTCGTGATACTGATTAATGATTTTAAATTAATTTCCTGAGGCTCTTTAGAAAATTAATTTTGACTTATTATAGTAGTTCTTTCCTTGCAAGAAAATATTTTTTTTATTGTAATAAGACATTTATTTTAGTTTTGGTATGTTGAAATAAACATTTTTTTAAATTCGTCTTGAATCTTTGAAATAAATATGCAATTATTTTGTTTAGTCTATTAGAGTTAATTTCTTTTATATTAAAATGAGTTTTCCCGTGCAACGCACGGGTGCAATACTAGTTATTTTGTATACCAAAATCATTGGAGGATGTTCATTTTGTGTGGTTGTACTTCGCACTGTACTTTTTTCCTAATGTACTCTCAACTGATTTATTGAATGAATAAGTTTACTATCTTTAAAAAAAAAAAATAATATTAAGCTTAGAAAAATGAAAAATGCATGGCAGGCATGTCTTGAAATAAGATTTTTGGAGGTGCGACATTAAATGATAAAGGTCTTGGACATGCATAATTAAATTTGGTAAATGTGGGACTTACTTTGTCTGTATTTAATTGAATATAGGGGAAAAATGAGTAGATCTTTGCCATTAGATTAAATAAAATAGATGGTAGAGATCATTTTTCATGGATATTAGTCAACTCCACAAAAAAACTGAATTAGACAACAGCAGGAAAAAGAATGTTAACAACAAAAGCTAGGCATCTTTTATTTGAAAGGGATCTAACGAAAATTGTTTATGAATGTCGCTGTGAAAGAGCCCGTAGAGAAATGTAAAAGAAGGCAACTCTTACCCACACCTGAGAGAAGTAATCATTAAAATGTGACTTGGGAACTCAGGAGCAATCGAGAACATCATAACCTCTGATTTTAGGCGTGTCCAGAATCTCATTAATGAACTTCCCAACCAGGCAAGATTCAATAATCTATCTGTAGCATCTAATTTCCCCATAAACTTATAATCTATAACACTAAACTCCCACTCGGTGCCCACAATTTTTCAGTAGAAAATAAGAAAGAAGTGGCCTCGTTGGAAAGAGAATTAAAACGTAACTTAAATAAAGAGACAAATTATTATACCTCAACAACTTCCAGGGGCAAAATAACATTATGATTCCGTATATTATATGAAAATAATAAGCAAAACGAAAAATAATGCAATGCCCAAAATTTGCAATTCATAATCATAAAATTGAAAACAGGGCGTAAATATGAATATTCTTCTTGCCTCATGTTTCTTTGATTTTCTATAGAATTTAAGAAAATGCAACCACGCACTCAAATTTATTGTTAGCCAATCACAGTTCCAATAAGGACAAAAATAGCAATATATCAATTACACAAAACTACAAAGGCCAGTTGTTTTATATATATATATATATATATATCAAAAATCTACAATAGCTGCGTGGCCTAGAAACTGGTAAATGGACCTTAACGTATATAACTTGGCAATTTCAACCCCAACGTATTACTATTCATGCAGAAAAGGACCTTTATGACGTTTATGTTAAAATCTCCCATTAAGTTTGTGCGTCCCCCTCACACCTGACATGTTGGAAGGGTCTTTTTGACCTGTATACAAACAAGAGTAATTTCCCGCCTAAATAATACCCTATATTTTAAATATTATTATTTATTATTCTCCAATTCCTTTAATATATAAATTACTGTACAAATGGACCTAACACACATCAATTAACCCATAATTCAGCAAGAATCAATCACGCATACGCAACACATTAATTAATCTGGTAAATTCAATTTCACAATGATAATTTACCTAGACAAAACATGAATTTAAACAAAAAAGAGGCACTGTCAGTAGGGGCACCCATTTCACCCTTAAAAAATTTTGAAATTTTATATAGACAAATTTTATACTAACCTATGTCAATTTTTTTTCTTTATACTACAACCCGTGTCACTAGAAATCCTGGATTTGTCTCTCATAACTATTTTTACACTATCCAACTTAAAAGATATAAAATCCAAAAATTATTAACAAATCCAAACATAAATTTTCAAGTTGCAAGTTATACATCTAGCAAAGGTAAATAGTTAAGTTGTGAAGTACAAAAAGATGGAAGTAGACCATTGCCTCTACTGGGTAGTTTAACACAAAAGTATCATGAAAGAGAATGATTAACAAAAGTTTTATGCAATCGTCCATGGTAACAAAAGTCCAAATATTTAAAATCATCCAGTTGCATTGCATCATAGAGGCGGTGAAGGCTGCAAACCTTTGCATGATCTTTTGTTGTGCCCTAGTTGTCCACATCGTTTGCACTTCATTGTGAGGCCTTGCCTACTGGAATGACCTATAGAAGGTTGATGTATCTCATTTTTCTCCTTTCGCCGTGCCTTTTTAGGCCTTCCTGGATGTTTCTTGGTTGTGTATGGAGGTACCAAGGGATGCATCCCTTTAAGAGGACATAAATCTGATCCAAGCATTGGGGCAATAGTATATGAGTAAGTTCTTAGATAAGTTTCTTTCCTATACGTCTCATGTATATACTCCATCATGTTCGTGTCTGCTAAGCCCCGAGAAGACAATGAAGCCATAATATGTGGACATGAAATTCCTGTCAATGCTTTTCAAGTCATCTAACTCACCGTAATCAGTATCTGACGCAGCAACTTCATCTAAGTTCATGTCTCCAAGCCATAGGTCCATGTTTGCACTAGCATGTTTGTCATCTACAATGTCATCTTCTTGTTCTGTGTCATAGTCACTGTCATACAGGTTATCAGATAATGTAACAACATCAACTTCAGGTTCCTGGTTATCTGTACTCCAAATTCTAGCCCCGACAGATGCACCGAGTTTGTGCGTATAGGCAAGGCTTGCTTCCCATTCATCCATAGCTGCTTGCAGATGTTCCTCAAGAAAATTTTGCGTTTCACTATTGTTGAAAAAAGTTACCTCATGAGCGGTGCCATGATTAGGAGATATAGGATCTGTAGATTGGAGTGAAACATTATCACCTGTTGCTACTTGCACCATAGCCTCTCCCGCTGTTCCTATTGTTTCAACCACTACTTCTTCTAACTGCCCAAATTCTATTGATTCAGGTGCTGAGCTTTTGACTTTCTTTCTTTGTTCGTAGTGCTCACCGTCAAGAGCTTCTCTCTCTTCATTTGGTGTTTGTTCGTTTCTTGTATTTCTCTCACTCGACGCTCTTCCGATTTCTTCCAACCTTATTAGAACAGTAGTAAACAATAATAATAACTAAACAATTGCAAGTATGAATTAAGGAAATTCAAAAATAAATGTAAGAACAAAAGCAAGAATCTGAATATCAAAATTCCATCATTGGCCAATGTCAAAAGCATTCGTGAAACTCCCTAAATTAGAATAAGAACCTCCATTCAAAAACTTGGGCATAACATCAATTATGCTCTATCTCATCTCTCTAAATTTTCTGTTGTAAGCTTTCAAAAATTTTCTAATGCAAATGGTTCCAGATTCATGTCATTATAGTCTATAAATGACAATTAAGTGCCAATTAAAACAATAATGAAATGAAAAGGAACTCAACTGTTCTTTCTCTTTCCTTTTCTTATAAAGAAGCTTATCTGTACATCTATCACAAAGGATCAAAATACAGGCATTTCAAGCTTCTTTTAAAACACTAGTTAAAATTCACCTATACAAAAATGATGGAACAACTAAAAGCAAATACCGTCACAAAAATAGCCATGCCATCAACATTTTGTAGATGTTACTCAAACGAGTTAAAACGTTTTTACAGATTAAAACAGAAGTATAAGACTACATTCTTAGGTACACTTTAAGCAAAAACCGATTCTGAATGTTAATCACTTATTCTTCCCTAGGGAGAGAACAAAATCCTCATAGGCAGAATAGCTTCCAAAATGAAATGACCACATCAATTTTGATACAAGATGCATGATTTTTGGGAATAATCAAAGGAAAGTAAATCCATAGGAGCTCATATTCTAACGTCTGTAATGTTAAGAAAGTGTACTCATATAGAACTATTTTTATGGGTACATATTTTCTTAAATTGCAATTTTTATAAAGAGTGTCAGTTTAAAATATTTACTGTTTTGCAGGTATATGCTTTGCCATGCCTACATTTTTCCCTTAACAGACATAGAACTTGTGGGCTTTGATGCACACATTTTGTGATTGCGTAGACAATGGGTGAATAAAGAGCCTCTCTTTTGTACTAATATTTTTTTCTCAACAAATTCATCTAGAACCCTGAGGATAAGGGAATTTTGAAATGTGAAGTTCTCTCCTTCCGTCCACAATCCCTTTCTGAGATTACAACTTCAACTAACAAAAAAGAACCATTTTTCTGAACACAGTTCATCACAATTAATCAAGAATCAATAGCACAAAGGATTGCAAACAATAATGAATGTTTTTGTGCTAGCTGAATATCCATATGGTAAAACTGTAGTTATTGTAAATTGAGTACACAAAATATCTCAAAAGTAAGAGAAAACTAACTGTAGATTAGCGGTTTCCTAAATCGTGTCTCAACGACCATCAAACCCAAATGATTGGAGTTTATCCATGTCTTCAATACTAGAATATCATCATTCTCCAATGAACCAGCCTTCAACTTGTTCCTAGGGATGGCAAATTTAACCTGAAAACCCGAACCCGATAGAGACCCGCCCCGAACGGGGCGGGGAGAAACGGGGCGGGGACTTGTGCCCCGAATTGCTAACGGGGCGGGGACGGGTTTTGGTCCCCGCCCCGAAACATGTTTTTTTCATTTTTTTTTAAAAAAAACTTTGTATAACATCATTAGGTCTCAATAAATTATTATTTGTATGAAAATTACTTAATTATTATTTATTAATTAGGTCTCAAACATTATTATTTTAAGAGTCAATTGACACTTTTTTATACACATTATATCCTGGCTTTATTTTATTTCGCTTTCGATGTGGGATTCCATTTGCCTTTACACTACATCAAAATTGGAAGGCATCCCACATCGGATTTATAAAAAAGTAAAATAAGGCCAACTTATTATAAAAGTTGATGCTTGTTAAAAATGTGCATTGGGCTAATGGGTCATGTCTTATGCATGACCTAAA